>CM022671.1:34584182-34606682 GCA_012295275.1 Chrysomallon squamiferum | reverse complement strand
TTTAAATTTAAATTTTGTTGATTTTCTTTTCATTTTATGCTATTTATTTTATTTTATTTTATTTTATTTTATTTCCTTTTCTTTCATTTATATAATGTTATTATTGCAAGAAGTCTGTTACGATGTTAATCAATGAATGCAAAAAGTCTTCATTGGCAGAGTCTCCGAAATCGCTGAGAATTGTTAATCATTCATCTATTAAATCCACTGCATGTAATTTTCATTGTGTGTATACAGTGTTATATGAATGTATGTAACTAGTATGGATGCATGTATGTATGTATGTATGTATGTATGTATGTATGTATGTATGTATGTATGTATGTATGCATGCATTTATGTATGTATGTATTTATGTATATGTTTTAGTTTTATGTTTGTGTGTATACAGGTATACTATGTGTATATATGTATTGATAAGGTTATATTTGTGTTTGTCTATGATATGAGTATGGTATGTATACAGTATGTACTTTGCCTTATGTAATGATACAATTACATGTACATAAACTCTTACTTTCAACAATAACAATAGCAACAACAACAGCGACAACAACTACAACTATTACTACAGCAACAACTACAACAAAAACAACAAACAAAATAACAATAATAATAATAATAATGATGATGATGATGATGATGATGATAATAATAATAATAATAATCATGAAGATGATAATAATATGATAATAATAATAACTGATAATAATATGATAATAATAATAACAACAACAACAACAACAACAATAATAATAATAATAATAATAATCTACGTAACTTAAAGAAAACTCTATATAAAAAAAAAAAACTGGTGTATTGTAACAACGTGTAACATAACGCCACAGCCGAGTTCAAATTTAAACCATCGCGTGTATTAATCTGCGCTTCCAGCGACACCTTGTAACCCGTGTTTGACAAACAACGAGTGTTTATTGTTGTTAGAAAATGTCTTGTTTGTTATTTGTGTTAAAAAAAAGAAGAAGAAGTTTTCACAGTTGTCGATACAGAATGATCGAGTGTAAAGAAAATACTGAGATCCACTGCGACAACACAAAAATGTTTATTCATCGTAACGGTTATTACAAAGCACGCATAACGCTACTTTTTTTTCTTTCTTTTTTTTTTTTTTGTTTGATTTTTTTTTTTTTGCTACAGACATCGGACATTCCCTTTTTCACCTCTGTTGATGAATAGCCTTGAACTAGCTATATTGAAATAAACTTGAAAGTAATTTTATTTGTTTTTTTATTTTTTTGTTTGTTTGTTTGTTTGTTTGTTTGTTTGTTTGTTTGTTTGTTTGTTTGTTTGTTTGTTTGTTTATTTTTTTTTTTTTTTTTTTTTATTTACTTTCTTATTTTTTGTTTAAAAAACTTTCTTTTCTTCCTTTCATCTGTCAGTATTCAGTTCATCAGAATATTTTACAAAATGCCGACATCCAGACTACGTTTAGAATATTATTGTGATGTATGAAAACGAATTTTTTTTATTGTCATATATAATCATCAGAAATATTACTGAGATAGGTCAATACAAAAAATATTATTATATATCACATCCAAAATATTATTGTGATGGGTCATTATAAAAATATTATTATAATTATGTTATCCAGTATATTACTGTGATTGGTCATTTCAAAAAGATTATTACATGTCAGCATCAAAATATTATAATGATAGGCCATTGTAAAAATATTATAATTATGCTATCATCCAAAATATTGTGATGGGTCAATATAAGAATATTATATGTCAGTATGCAAAATAATTTTGTGATTATCATCCTGAATAATGAGTCAGTATTAAAATACTGTTACTGTCAACACCACAAAATACTGCGAGAAATATGAAATTACGAACAGTGCTAAAGGCGAACATTTAAAAACATATTTTTGCAAGTAAACATCTAAAATAATCATCGCAACGATCACTGTCGTAAAAAAAAAAAAAAAAAAAGCGTGATGGCTGAAGATTGAGACCAGACCAAGGTGACACAAGCAGAAGGTTTGTGTTGACAAATGATCTTTAAATCTGTGTTTAACTACGCGTGTAGACTCCCAACACCCGTGTAATGTGACAACCGAGAGACTGGCCCGGCGAAACACACAAGATTAGGTTCAAAGTCGTCACCGTTTGACAAACTAACCACATAAACGATATACCTGTGTTTTACGTTCAGTATATATACATATATACATATATATATATATATAGTTTAAAAACAAGGAGGTAGAGAAGCTGTAGAAATAAGAAACGAAGATATAGGATTTAAGGTAAGCTTCTATTTTTTCTTGAATTAATACTAATATACTACTACTAATAATAATAATAATTTTGATGATGATGACAGTAATGATAATGATAATAACAATAACAATAACAATAAAAGTAATAGTATTAATAATAATAATAATACTGTTACTATTACTACTACTACTAGTACTAATAATAATGTTGTTGACGATGATGATGATAATAATAATAATAATAATAATGTTAATGATGATGATGATAATAGCAGTAATAATAATAATCATAATAATAATGATGATGATGAAAATGATTGAGATGATGATGGTGATGATAATGACGCAGCTGTTTATAATATGATGCTCTAGATCTCGGCTATACTGTTTTGTCCAATCCACAAAACTAACTTTACAGTGAGGATTTCTGTTTCGGCAACAATTTATTTCATTTCACATCTTTCCTTATATTTTAGAAGATTACTGTTTTATTGTACTTGTCCCAATCTAGCTGTTCAAATTTTATGACAGGTTTATCTGTTTTTTGCTGTTCTTTGGTTTACTTTTATTTTATTTTATTATATTTTATTATTATTATTATTATTTTATTTTATTTCGCCTCATCGTATTACTCCTTTGTCGTCCCAAAATAGAAGTTCGTTAAATTCACCCTGTTGTTATTTCTTATGTCACAGTATACTTGCATATGCATATACATCATTCTTCTCTTTTTAAACCTATCCATGTATAAAATATATGCTTTTTCCTGAGGCCATAGAGTATCAGTTTACGTTATACTTCTAAAAGGTATCATTTTGTCGATAAAAATTAAGTACTGGAATATCACGTTCTAACACGAGTGCATCCAGGTATGTCGTCATCATCATCTCTCTCTCTCTCTCTCTCTCTCTCTCTCTCTCTCTCTCTCTCTCTCTCTCTCTCTCTCTCTCTCTCTCTCTCTCTCTCTCTCTCTCTCTCTCTCTTTCTTTCTCTCTCTCTTTCTCTTTCTCTGTCTATCTGACTATCTCTCTCTCTCTGTCTCTCTCTCTTTCTTTCCTTCTCTCTCTCTCTCTCTCTCTCTCTCTCTCTCTCTCTCTCTCTCTCTCTCTCTCTCTCTCTCTCTCTCTCTCTCTCTCTCTCTCTCTCTCTCTCTCTCTCTTTCTCTGTCTGACTATCTCTCTCTGTCTCTCTTTGTCTGTCTGTCTGACTATCTCTCTTTCTCTGTCTGTCTGTCTGACTATCTCTCTCTGTCTCTCTTTCTCTCTCTCTCTCTCTCTCTCTCTCTCTCTCTCTCTCTCTCTCTCTCTCTCTCTCTCTCTCTCTCTCTCTCTCTCTCTCTCTCTCTCTCTGTCTCTCTCTCTCTCTCTCTCTCTCTCTCTCTCTCTCTCTCTCTCTCTCTCTCTCTCTCTCTCTCTCTCTCTCTCTCTCTCTCTCTCTCTCTCTCTCTCTCACACCTCTCCTGACACTACGGAATTCCCGAGTAAACACTTGCACAACAACATCGCCGTCGTGTTCGCGTGTCACCGTGTTCTCAACAACAGCAACGTGTACAAGCCGATAACGTCAACCACTTGAAGCGAGGCACCGGCGGACACGGGTGCATGCGTCATAACACAGAACTCAGAAAAAAAAACATTTACTCGAGCTTTTTTTCCTTTTTTTTTTAAAATTTATTTACAGTTCCGTTCTACCGCTTACATTTATACCTCTCACAGGTCAACACGAAGCTGTGTCATTTGATTCAACACAACGAAATCACAGACCTTTATACATGTGTCAAAACCGTTCAACATCTTCCCAACATACCAGATTTTCTTTTTTCAAAAAAACCACAAAACTATATCTTCACATAAATAAAATAAAATGAAGAGGATTTTTTTTTTTTCTTACGTGTTGATTCAAAAGGCATTCAGTCTCCTTCAAATTCTATGTCCGTATTTGAGGAAGAAATTTGTGTTTTGTTGTTGCGCAAAATGGAAAGAGAAAAGAAAGAGGGTGTTTGGAATGAAGAGTATGTATATCCTAATGTTTACAGTTATACACAGTTGTAGCTGAATGGAGTGAAGTAATTGGATGGGTTGTTGTTGGAATTAGGCGTCGTTGATAAGAAGGAATGTGTACAGCTGAATACTACGCTGGGTGTGTACAAATCTAGCTAGAGTCATTGAACCAACTGAAGGATCGCGTGTTCATATTTCAAATTGTACGAAACTTAAAATAAAAGTAATTGTTGGAGATCTATTTCAGATCTGTTTTTTTTTTGTGTGTGTTTATAATGAAGTACTCACTCGTAAATTTAACGCCCTCTCAACAGATCCAGATTTAGACACCCTTTATGATAAACAAATATACAGAGAGAGAAAAAACTCAGTGAATCATTGAAAGATTGATAGATAGAGAGAGAGAGAGAGAGAGAGAGAGAGAGAGAGAGAGAGAGAGAGAGAGAGAGAGAGAGAGAGAGAGAGAGAGAGAGAGAGGCAGTGAGAGACATACACAGAAAATGAAAAAGAAAAAAGATGGTAGAAATATAGAGACATACAAACAGATAGATAGATAGATAGAAAGATTGATTGATAGATAGATAGATAGATAGATAGATAGATAGAAAGATTGATTGATTGATAGATAGATAGATAGATAGATAGATAGATAGATAGATAGATAGATAGATAGATAAACAGATAGATAGGTAGGCAGATAGAAGAGAGAGAGATAGAGAGAGAGAGAGAGAGAGAGAGAGAGAGAGAGAGAGAGAGAGAGAGAGAGAGAGAGAGAGAGAGAGAGAGAGAGAGAGAGAGAGAGAGAGAGAAAACTGTTTCCTATGACAATAAGAAACAGAAAGAGCCGTGAGAGATGATTTCTAATTACTTCTAGTTGTGACGCTTTTTATATGCAGAATGTTCTGGATACAATGAATATAGCGATTAGGTTTTTCGGCTTTATGAAATTGAGTTCGATTTTACGTCGCTTTGGATTCTTCCAAATGTCTAATTTGTTATTTGCTATAAAATGCTGAATGTGAAAAAGAAAATCTTGAAAACAGAACCTCGAAATATTTCATGGGTTTTTTTTAGCCTGGGAGTCATCTTACGAATTGACAGAACAAAAATTATGACGTCACTGCGTAAAAACCCAGGATTTAAACCGAGATTGCACGATTTCTTGCGCTTCATTTACTAATGTAATTTTTAGCGGTAATAATGGAAGAATAACATTTTCTTTAATGAAGGATATCTGTGTAGGAAGAACATTAGGTCAGATGAATGTGTGGACGGTATTAATAATAATAATAACTTCAACAACAGCAGCAGCGTGAAGAAAAACTACGATAATAATAGCAATAATAATAATAATAATAATAATAATAATAATAATAAAAATAAAGATGAAGATTACAGTAATAAATTTTGAATTTTTCTTTTCAACAGATTTATTTTTCAATATGTAGTGATAATGATTGTATAATAATCAAAATCATAATGAGAAACTAAATTTATTAATGATGAAAAATAACTGAAAACGACGACAACAACAACAACAACAACAACAACAATACCAACAACAGCAGTTTGAGAACTTACTGCTTCACATACAGTCTTTTTTATTTTTTTTTATCACGGAAACACATTGAATATTATGATAAATAAAACAACAACACAGTATTCTTGTAATACTTTTTTTCTTTCTTCTTTAAGAAAACAACAAAACGGCACAGGTCAGTCAGATAATGAATAACCAACATAAATCTGTCTGTAATTAAACTTTACCTGTTTCACACACGTAAAGCTGACGGCTCAAACGAGATCGCGTTACAAGAATGACATGAAGTGTGTATCGCGTTTCTTCCGTCAGAGTTACCTGCCGTCAAGCCTGGAACACAACAACATAATGAAACGTCCAAACTGGCTTTCTGCTGTCAGGTGTTAGACACAGCTCTGCAAATCAGGCTGCCTGTTGATACAGGGACGAGGGTCCGGGGTCACATTTTGCTGCGTAAAGTTATAACATATTGTGTAGATTCTTAGGTGTTTTTTTTTTTTTTTTTTTTTTTTACGTCGTTGTAAATGTACAGACGTAATTCATTGTACCTGTGTTTGGATTTAAAGTGTTCTTGCTGTTTTTAGGGTGTGTTGTTTTTTTGTATTTTTTTAATCTTGTGCGTTTGTTTCTGATCATTTATCGTATTTATTTATTTTACTTTTTAAAATATTTATTATTATTATTTTTTTTTAAAGTGATAGAGTCTCATTTGTGGTAATTGTCATAATTATTTATTTTACTTTTTAAAATATTTTTTTGTATTTATTTATTTTTATTTTTATGCTTGCAAAATGATAACGCAATTTAGATTTAGAAAGGTGAATATCTTTTTCGTCGTAAACAAAATCTTATTATTTTAATTGTTAAGATGTTACAGTTGTTTTATTGTTTAACAAAATAATGTTAGCTTCTTTGGATTTAAAATAATCCCGTAGCATTGGTTTCAAAATAAACCCTGTTCATATTAATATTCTTGAGAACTTTGCTCGATTCATGGATGTTTTAGTTTTAAAACAATGTGGTTGTGCTTGATGTTTCTAAGCCGCCATTATATCAGATTTGACAGAGATGGTTCAGTACTAATGTATCTGTTTTTGGTTTTAAAACGATCTTCAAGATTTTGATTTTAAAGCATTCTTTGTTTTTGAATTTAATATAAAAACATTGTAAAATTATGTAGTGACATTTTGGTTTAAAATAAACAGTTTTTATTTCTTAGGTTAAAATCATTAATTTTTGTTCCATTGCTTTATAATATACTTCTGTCTTTAAATTTACAACGTACTTGTATCTGTGGGTTTGCATAGTTTTGTCTCTGAGTTTCACTTTAGTTTTATATCTGTGAGTTTACAATAATCTCGCTTCTGTTGTTTACAAAAACGTGTTTATGGATTTACAATAATCTTTCGCCTTTGATTTTCAGTAGTTTTGTGTCTGTGGATTTCCAAAAGTTTTACATTTGAGTTTTACAATGCAATTACCTCTCTCTGAGCTTTCAATGATTTTGCACTTTTACCCGAGCTTTCGACTTTAAACTTCTAAGCACTTCTCATTTTGAAATAAAGGCATAAACCAGAACGGTTCAGCATTATCGCTATATGTCTTCATCTTCAGCTGTCATTTTCGTTAGTGTCTGCGGACAAGAAAAACAGTTTTTTTTTTTTAGTTGTTTTTTTAGTCTACTTTTTTTTTGTGTGTGTTTTTGTTTCGCCCCTGCCTGAGTTAGCTTCGGTACGGTCTGGTGAACACGTACAGTGCGCGTGTTATGTAAATACATGAAATACGTCATGGTGGGTTTAAGAAATAAGCGTTCACTAATAATGACAGACGTGGTGCGTTACATATTCTTGTAACAGTGGTGTGTAGATGTATAGATATTTACTGAGGGTGCTGTACGCACAACTTAATAAACTGATACAACCCAAGGAAATTCTTCTGTCTGATTCTGAAGATAAAGTTTCTCGTTTATCTCGTTCTAACAAATGGAGTAAAACAGAGGGTGGCGGATAAAATATTTTTTTATTTTTATTTATTTATTGTGATAAATATTCGTTATCATTTAAAGTGATTTTTTGGTATGTTTTGGGTATCAAATGTTTCTATATATATAAAAAATGAAGAAGAAACGAAATGTATTCTTGACGTCAGAAGTTTCGCTCAGTTGTGATTCAAGAGAAAAATTCAAAGAGATTATTCGATCAAGAATAAAACAATGAGAATTTCAAATGTTTTCCAAATGTCTGAAATCAAAAAGTGAATTTATGTGAGATTAAATGCCAGTATGAAGAGAAGACAGACGAACGAAAGTTTATATTTTCCACAATCAAAAGGTAATTAATACATTCTCTCTCTCTCTCTCTCTCTCTCTCTCTCTCTCTCTCTCTCTCTCTCTCTCTCTCTCTCTCTCTCTCTCTCTCTCTCTCTCTCTCTCTCTCTCTCTCTCTCTCTCTTTTTAACCTTATTAAGAGATACCGTTATGAAACACGCATATAAGTACCTGAAATACGGGCATAATTGTACTTAAAATTTACTTGTATTTAACAGTTATGTAATCTTTACTATATAAGCTTAAAGTTATTTAATTAATACTGTTTTATACAACTGTTTAAAATTGACACGTAATGCTGTTAACAGATATCGTGGTCTTTATATGTATGCATCTATGTTTGGCATGATTTATGTATGTATATATGTGTGTGTGTGTGTGTGTCTGTTTCTGACTCTCTCTCTCTCTCTCTCTCTCTCTCTCTCTCTCTCTCTCTCTGTCTCTCTCTCGCTATGAATATAGATATAGATAGATAGATATAACAGATATATATATATATATATACATAAATACATAGGTAGATAGATAGATAGATAGATAAATAGATAAAACACCTTTGATAACAATATAAATAAAACAAATCCTTATCAGTCAAAACTGTTTGTTCTTCTATTTTTATTTGTTTATTTATTTATTTATTACTCTGGTTATTATTACAAAACTGGTGGAAAAAATAGGAAATCTCACAAAATTCACATGAATTAATGTCCCAAAACAGCACATATTATTGAACAAATGACAGGTATATATCACATCAAAGTTATAAAATCTCACGTGACAATGCAATGAGATTTAATGACAGAACATAACAAAATATACAAAGAAAATATTCGTAATTTTATATCCTAGAGAAAATATCATACAATCGCATATACGTCATTTAAAACTAATGTAAAGATAAAAACAATAAACACAGGTATTTATTGTTAACAGTAAGAGAAAAGTGTATGTCATAAGAAAAGAAAAAATGCTAATGACACATGCATGAGTTTAATGGAAAATTTTAATATCATTAAAATGAGAGGATAATATTTACGTTCAAAAACCACTTCAGAGGACGTTTGTATTTTATGAAAAGTTTTAATATATTGTTAATGTAATATAATGACAATATAAAGTAATAATTTATTGTCGCATTGTAGTGACAAATGCATTTAATGACATTTTGATCAGAAGTCATTTTTATTTAATGAAAACATTTTTTTTTTAAAAAAGAACAGTTTCAAAATATTTATAATAAAAAAATAATTTACTATCACAAAGACGACATAATGAGTAAAATCACATTGACTTTAGAAATACGTTAGTATGTTCTCTCTCTCTCTCTCTCTCTCTCTCTCTCTCTCTCTCTCTCTCTCTCTCTCTCTCTCTCTCTCTCTCTCTCTCTCTCTCTCTCTCTCTCTCTCTCTCTCTCTCTCTCTCTCTCTCTCTCTCTCTCTCTCTCTCTCTCTCTCTTTACATATATATATCCACAAACAAATACAAAAAGGTGCAATTTTTCATACATATTGCTTGAAATATAAATGATATATCTTCATATGTATCTTTCGCAAATTTTATGATACCCCTCTGGCAGATTTCAATTAATTACGACATTGCAAGAAAGGTATATTTCGTACTGACTGATCTTTCAACGTACACGTTACATAACACATCCCCAAGGGGTAAAATAAAACCTCAGACAACGTCAGGCTGTTACGTGTACAAATCCTGATTACGATTGACTTCTTGTTGGTTGCTGTTTTTAACCTGGTCACTGATAAATGCCGTACGGACGTTTGTTACGTCGGACTGGTAAGATTTATGTTTTTGAAATTTAACCTGATCTTACGAGAGTATAATATTTATTTATTTATTTATTTATTTATTTATTTTATTTTATTTTATTTTATTTTATTTTATTTTATTTTATTTTTTTTTATTTTTTTTTTTTTTTTTTTTTTTTTTTTTTTTTATTTTATTTTTTTTATTTATTTTATTTTATTCAACTATTTAATTTTCTTAATCGTCGTCATAATTATGATTACTGTTGTTGTTGTTGTTTTTTATTTATCTGTTTATGCATATATTTAGAAGTTGAGGCACTATACATTTTTATGGCCTCTAGAAAGGGTTTATTGAATTTCGAAGTCGGCTGTTAATAACGCAAAATTAATTAATTAATTTATTTATTTATTTACTTTACTGTTTAACTGCATTGCTTCATAAACAGTTGTCACACAGTAATGTCAAGTCAGAAAAACAACCACTTTGAAAAACTGTGGATAAGCTATCTGCTTTATGACTGGCAGGAACTGAGATCACTTTCAAACAGATGCACTTGTAATGCATAGCAATACTCACTCTCTCTAACAAAATAACACTATCTAACATACTAACACTTTTGTAAACAAAACAAAAAAAACTGTAACGCCCTATGAGTCTAATGTCCAAATTTGAATAAAATGTTATTATACCTGAACTGTATCGTACAAAACTGCAGTGTATTTGTTACTTATAAAATATCTGATACGTGCTTGCACATGACTGAGATTCGAATACATCTGTTAGAGACACGGATAAATCTTGACTGCTAACTCAAGACTAAGTTAATGTTAGAGTTTTAGATATTTAGCTAAAAATTCCAGTATGATTTACTTAGTTGATTTTCTTCATAATCTCCGCAATTACCTACTGGAACTAAATGAATCTGGATGCTAACAAAGAAGATATCATCGCGAGGCCAAATGATTAACCGATTACACTAACTGGAGCTAATTATCACTCATTTCTGGTAAGAGATAAATGTGCAGTGATTCGGGGCTTTTGTTTTTTGTTTTTTTTGATAATGTGGAAAGCTAAATTCTTTCCGTAAGTGATTCGTTTGTTCATCCATTCATTCATTCATCCAGCCAGTCAGTCTATCGGTCAGTCAATTAGTCTGTACGTTCGTCCGTCTTTCTGTCCGTCAGTGAGTCAATCAGTCAGACAGTCAATCAGTCATACAGTAAATCTGTCAATTCTTGACCAGGAAGTCTGTCGCGTTACGTGGGTAATATGACGTCATTAATTTCTCCCAGATTTCATTGGACTTCCTGTCTGTGAGAAAAAATGCTTTTAAAAACTTCTCACTTTTCTGATCGATAAACGGCGGCCAATGCATCTCATTTGACATCTCTTATCTTTTACAAAAAATCCCGTGTTGGATTCCTAATAACCAAGTCTAATAAAAATAGATTGAAATATTGTTAAATCCACGAAGGTATCCTGTTCATTCACTCATTCTCGCCGTCTGGTTCAGTTGTTGATTTTTAAGGTTTTACGAATCTTATGATCGATTCTTTGCAACGCGTCGACCGGGACATATCCCGTTCCAGACAGTCCCCGATGACCTGTTTATGGGAAGATACACATAAAACACGACTTGCTGCTATTCGTAAAAAAAGAAGTCCATCGTTTGGCTTCGTCGGGTTTCCTTTCTCGTAATCTGCGTGGTTTTTAAACATATGTATGATGACATATAAATATAGATTATAAATATATTTTGAGTACTTCGTGAAATAATAATTAATAATTGTTCGTCTTCTTTCTTCTTCTTCTTCTTCTTCTTCTTCTTCTTCTTCTTCTTCTTCTTTCTTCTTCATCTTCATCATCTTCTCCTTGCCTCTATGTGAAATAAATTGTATGAAATATCAGTGTTTCTATTCGATCAAAAAAGAAAACACTGCTGGCTCTATGAATCTCACACACATAATACCAAACTATACCGAGCTTCTGCAAACACACAATCATTCCCTGTTTAATCTTTCTCTTAAACGCGCGCGCACACACACACACACACACACACACACACACACAAGTTCTAATATTTTTATGAACTTTATTCGAAACGGGACAACGCTGATCCTCTACGCCCGTCTCCTAGGAACGATTTCTGATTATTATTTTCAAAACAGTCGTCAGCGAAAAACGGCTATAAAGTTTAACTATCCTTTTTGTGACAGCTGTTCACAGAGGCGATCGGCCAATAACGGGCTGTGAATTATGTGACGAAGAAAACGACAAAGGGGATGTTTTCCGCCGCACTTTGTTGGCTTAAGAGTCGCATCTTCTGTCGACGTGTCGGTAGATGTTATTGCAGTCAGTTAAATTTAATGCTGGGGGAAATGGGTGATAAAGTTCAGCGGGGAATTGTGAGAAACTTGCACTCAAATGCGGCTGGAAACTGTTTTTATAATTGTCTGTGTAACTGGGAGATGAGTTTAAGTGTGGCTTTGTGGAAATTTGTAATCTTCCTCGTCTTGATCGGTTTTTTGTTTTGTTTTATAGGTTGTTTATTTATTTATTTATTTACTTTACATTGGAAATTTAGTTTAATTTTTCTTCTTCTTCTTCTTCTTCTTCTTCTTCTTCATATTATTTTTATCATCATCATCATCATCATCATTATTAATATCATTATTATTATTGGTATAGTTGTTATTATCATCAAAATCATTTGTTGCTATTCTTACTTTGAAAGTCAACAAAATAACAGTAATACCTATTATAATTATGCTACTGATGATGATAATGGTAATTCTTTATTTTTTTATTTTTTATTTTTTTAATTACAATAATAATGACGATATCGATTACAAGAAAGTCGAACACATTAACCACTAAAACCAGATCACACATTAAGTGTCTTACACAGTTTTAAAACAAACAAATCGACTGAAAGTTCAGGAGGAAATAGACCCAATAAACTCAAGTGCTTTGATCACTGCGCTAAAGGTTCTCTTTACAATCAAAGTGATTGGGACAGTGCTGTCTTCACTCGAGAACGTACTAATCAACGTTTCAACAACATCTGTGTGTTCGCGGTCAGTGTACGGACCGGACACAAACTCGGACTAGAGACGAGTTTTTCCTTTTCAAATGTCACTGACTACGACACGGTTTTGTAAAGTGACCGTCATGACCTGACTGAGTGTTTGTTTTGTGTTATTGTGTTTGTTACTGTTATATCGTTATTTTACTTTTAGGTTTAGTTGCTGTAATATAAATACACGTTTTTTTTTGTTGTTTTTTTTTATTATTATTATTATTATTATTATTATTATTATTATTATTATTATCTCTGTATAACTGTCTGACTGTGTATCTATCTATCTATCTATCTATCTATCTATCTATCTATCTATCTATCTATCTATCTATCTATCTATCTATCTATCTAGCTACCTATCTGTCTGTCTATCTCTATCTATCTATCTCTCTATCTCTCTATCTGTCTATCTATGTCTATTATCTATTTATCACTGTATCCATCTCTCTGTCTGTCTATCGAGTTTACTCGACTTCAGTCATTTACTAGTATCACTGATAAGTTTTCAATGTCAGAATTTCGTTAAATTCCTTCTCTAGAAGATATTTAGAAAGGCTATCGATGTGTATCTCTTATTAGGTTAATTTATCAATTTTCCGTGACAGAATCTTGTTAAATTACTTGACTGGGAGACAAGAAATCGCTGAAGAAAAAAAACAGAAAATGGATCGTTTTCACTGATAAAAGTTTCTGTGGAGCAAATTAGTTTTCACTGATGACAATGTTAAATAAAATCTTTATAAGTTGGTCTTAAATTAAAAGATATATATATATATATATATATCATGAATGTACCATTTCATGTTTTATAGTCAGTGGTAGATTGTACATTACTTAACGTAACTGTTTAATGTTTGTATGACGTAGTCAGAATTATTTTGCGTATTAAAATTTTTCTTTTTTTTTCTTTCTTTTTCTTTCTTTCTTTCTTTCTTTCTTTCTTTCTTTCTTTCACACACTGCATGTTCAGATACACAATTTATATACACAGTGCCTTTTAAAGACATCTCTGTTGTGTGTATGTGTATCTGTGTGCGTGCATGTGTGTTAAACAATAAAAAATCAACAATTCTTCGATTATTTTTCTCACGACATTGTAAGTATAAATGACGACTGATGTGTGTGTGTGTGTGTATGTGTATGTATAGCATCACGTATACATTCCTCACCGAGTACAGTACATGTCATGCATATTTCACTAACACGCAGTAATATATTATGTTAATGAAGTCATCATAAACTGCCAACAGAATGTCTTAAAGGTCAGATGTCCGTGCCATACATAACATCTTAACTGGACGTAGCACAATTTGAAGCTATTCAGGCCACGCGCTTGAACGGAAGTAGATGGCAGGTTCAAACCTTCTCTCTGCGTCAGTTCCCTTTTATTCCTGTCAGCGACTGTTACACTTGTTATGTAACAAAGTGGATGGTACGTGCTGTCTTGTTTTGGGGTATTAAAGTTATTTTTAAACACAGTTTGCTAGTGGATAAGGGTGGATAATGGCTTGGTGCAGCAACAACAAAACTAAAAATAAAAATGATAGTAATAGTAATCAGAATTACAACAACAACAACCACAACAACAACAGTAGTTGTAGTAGTAGTAGTAGTAGTAGTAATAATAATAATAATAAATAAATAAATAAATAAATCAAAAAATCAAAACAAAAATCAAAAAAAAACAATACATACACTCACAAAAAAAAAAACCCTCCCAAAAAAAAAAAAAAAAACAACAACAACAAACAAACAGCAAACAGACAAGCAAACAAACAAATGAACGAACAAAATAAATAAGTAAGTAAATAAGTAAACAAATAAATAAATACCACTGGTATAATAATAATAATCATTAACAGAAATAAGTCCAATTGTCTTCAAACAAATAATTTACTCATTTTAATTATCATAGTTATGTTTTCCACCTTATTAAACCTTATACTAGGATCGCTACTTCACTGCGGCTTTTACAAAGATGTCTTCTGGGACTCGAATAAGCACTACGTTTTATTATTTATGTCCTTAAGCTCATAATCCTTTACCTAATCTTTAACTAAGACACTCTTCTAACACTTAAAACAAACAATACCTTGGGTAAATAACTAAAACACTTGTGGTTGTACTATCCGCCGGTCTTCATTTATAAAAAATTGTTTTCTTCTCACTACTAATCTGTTCAAATCCAGTTGAACCACTGAAATGAAACCGATCTGTTTATTATATCCCCGGAAAGGTGTTTATAGAAATCTGATATTTATGTCTTTTTTTTTTCCCGTTGTTTTTTGTCTCCTAGCTTGTCTCGAGTTTCGTGTGAGATCTTTGTTAATATAAATACTTCCACTGAAAGCAAAGAATGAAGGCAATCAGAGTTGAAATGAATTTGTTTAGCGATATCCTTTTATATTAGAGTTCAGGTATTAACAAGAATATGTGTGTGTGTGTGTGTGGTGTGTGTGTGTGTATGTGTGTATGTATGTATGTATGTATGTATCTATATATGTGTGTGTGTGTTCATGCGTTTGTATGTATATATGGACGTAGGGATGCATATATGAATGTATACGTACACGTTTGTATTTCTACGACTGTACATAAGATAAAAATACATTCTTCTTTCTCACGCACGCACAAATACACACACACATCAACTCTCTGCCTTCTTATTCATCTTCTGATGGTTTAAAGTTCCCAACCCTGAGGCAAAACAAAATAAACGAGTGTGTTATTTATGCTCGCCTGGCGATTTCGAATGAGGGTGTGTCACACAAAACTGATGGGTCCCCGTTTTGCAAGTGATGGGTCCCCGTTTTTTCAAGCTTATTACATTGAGTTGGAGCATTATGACGTAAGCGGCTGTACAAATTATGACCTGCTATGAAAGAATGCCAGGATCTATTTGTAACGTTACGTGTCGCTATTCGGATTAGCTCTAAGAGGGATCAACAACCATAATCAAGTAGCAGTAGGCGGTAAAAAAAGAGGTGGTGGTGTTAGAAAAGAGAATTCGTCACTGGAGAGAGAGAGAGAGAGTGTGTGTGTGTGTGTGTGTGTGTGTGAGTGCAGGTTTTAGAAAAGTAAATGTACATAAACTAAAATCAGTCTTATTGCAAATGGCAATAATAAATAATAATAAATAAAAAAAAATTAATAATACAAAATTAATAATAAATAAATAAATATAAAAAATCCTTCTCAACTTCAAAATATTTGACTAGAAATTCCATTAGCTCAGTTTACAAAACGACAACAAAAGAATGATAAATACTCGGCTGATCGAACAAGAGAAGAAAAATTCACGTCCTATTTATCAAAAAGTTTTTCCAGGTGATAACTGCCCGCTGAGCTAACCTCGGATTACATCTTTAGACCCTCGGGCGGGGGGGGCGGGGCGGGGTACCTCGTTCGTTTCACACCCAGTGAGAATGATGTTTTACGGATGAAGATAATAATAATAATAATAATAATAATAATAATAATAATAATTTTACTTTTCGTATTATAACTGTATTATAAACGATATCTCCTTTGCTGGTCACGTTCCTCTCCTTTTATATTGTAAAATCCGCCCTGTTTTTTTTTTTTTTTTTTATCTGCTCTTTCACAGTCCGTTATTTTCAGCTAGGAATTACAGCATTTCAGACTGAGACTCTCAGCGGGGAATTTATCCTATGGCGAGACGGTTATGTTGCAGAAATCCACGACATCACTTATCAACTCTAGCTGTATTGTATTACAGTGACGTAACATTAGTCTTAAGAAGCGGAAAAAGAAAAAGTTAGCTAATTGATCTACTGCGCATGACGAGAAGTCTCGATAGAAACAGGTCTTTTTTTTTTAACGTGGCTTCGGCAGGCGATGTCAGCCGGTTAATACTAATTGCGGTACTGCCGCATTCGGTCGATAGTACTATTACTGCGTACTGAAACGAACGGATTAGTGGTCGTACTTCATTGTACGCAGCAGATACGACTTGTGGAAGTTATTTTTGTATTTTCTGTGGATTGTTGTGACAAAGGAGAGCTAAAGTTGGCGTCTGTATTAAATTTAATTGTCAGAGATCATTTTAGGTGAAATTCTTAATAAAATATTGTTTAAATCAGGGCATAGGATTTTGTTAAATGTAATGTAGGGAATAAGAATTAGGTTTATTATTATTATTATTATTATTATTATTATTATTATTATTATTATTATTATTAATATTTTACTCGTTGGTAAGTTAGGGTTTATTTATATATATGTAGACTTTTAAATTAATTAATTATTTATTGATTTATTTTTATTTATTTACTTATTTATTTATTATTCTTGTTTATCTGTTAATTAATTTTAATATATATATTTTGTATTACTATTCTTAATAAATAATTACCGTAAACAATCTGAATGTGTTAAAAAATATAATTAAAACGTTATTGCAAAAAATGATTCTGTGACATACTCAGCAATTAACACATACAAATAAATCTAAAAATATATATCAGCTGTTACTTTATTTGAAAATTTTTAAAGAAATCATAGCTTGTTATTTTTAATTAGTGCAAAACCGTTCAGTTTCACGTGTTTCTTTTGTAACGTATTAAACTCAACATCAAACTAAACGTATTTTGGGGATTTGATTTCTTGGCTGAGCTAATAATAAAAATCGTTCCGTGTCATTCAGTCGATGCAGAAAACAGCGACAAACACTTAAACTCATAAAGTGACAAGCTGTTAATTTATGCGCTGGTGATTTCTACGTTATTTACGATTCTCTTTCACGAGGACTTCCATAATTTGAGACTCGCCGTGTTTGTGTGCCAGCTGTTAGTAGTTGCACGCTTTACAACGTATGTTTCGTGGACTTAGTTATAGGATGAACGGCCTTGAAACAAACGACGCATAATTGAAAACAAGCGAATTACTACTGAAACAAATCAGGTACCACTGAAACGAACGATTTTCCACTGAAAGAGGCGAGCAGTTTTAAAGAAGGCGAGGTGATACCAAAAGAGGCGAGAGCGGCCAGCACACGTTTCTCCGGCTCAGGCGAGTGGACTCCAAGAAAGGCGAGTGTTAAAGAATCAGGCGAGTGCTTACGGGTTAAATAGGCGAGTGCTACGGAGAAAGGAAAGTGTCTCTGAAATCGAGATAATGTACTGAAGACGGAAGCGAATAACACAGAAAGAGACAAGACTTTTAACCAAACATGAATACGTATGGGATTCTGTTTATGAGGAAAACATCGTTAAAAAGACAAGCTGCATTCAGGGGTAAGCTTCCGTATTTTATCTACTGTACTTCTGTATCTCTTCTACATGTCGTTAAATAGTTGTTATTCTTACTTTGTTTACTTATAAAAAATATTGTTATGTTTCGATCAAGGCAGAGATATTTACATCAGTCTACAAAAATAGTTGTACGAGCACATTTACGTTTGTAACATTTACGAGAATGTTGTAATCAGATGTACGGTTTCCATGCAGATTAAACCAAGGTTGGCCATTGACACTTTTTTTTTTTTTTTTTTTTAATTTTTATTATTATTAATATTATTTTTGTTTTTCTCTCGTCGATAAAAAATAAAATAACAGTTTTAGATATTATTTATTTGTTTATAGCAATTATCTGATTTTTTTTTTTTTTAGACATAATGAATTATATTAAATATTGCATGTAATTCATAAACTGTAACGAATTTCATCTGCTGTGAATATGTGTATCGGTTGAATGACCGGCAAATGTGTGTGTGTGTGTATGTGTGTGTGTGTGTGTGTGTGTGTGTGTGTGTGTGTGTGTGTGTGTTGTGTGTGTGTGTTTGTATACATACATAAACATACACATACATACACACATACATAAATTCGTTGACCTGTTTTCTAGATGTCCATATTACATGAGTCGTTTGTCAAAGACCATATTTCTGTTGACAAATTAACCATTCGGCACTGTTATATCATTATAACAAATCTGTACTAAAAATACTACTACTACTTCCAAACTTACTACTATTGCTACGACCACTGCTACTGCTACTATTACTCCTGCTAATACTACTATTACTATTACCAACAATAATAATAAAAATAATGATAATGATGATGATGATGATTGTGATGATGTTGATGTTGATGCTGACAACGATGATTATGATGATGGCAATGATAATAACATATCTATCGAAATTAGTCGATATTAACAGAAACTGATATTTCATTTCAGAATAATTCAATCTTTTATTCATTGTTACATATTAAGATAACCAAGTATAATAATCAATAATTAATTTTTTTAAAATTCATTTGTGTCCTTTTTCTTTCATTCATTTATGTCTCTTTTTCACGCAATTAAAATCCAGTAACCAATAAATCTTCTATTTTCTCACTCACACACAACAGTGTGACAAAGAATAATTCTCAAAGTTCAGTTCTTTATCAGAAATCAATCCGTCGTCACTTCTTTTTTCTTTTTTCTTTATCTCACCCTCCCTCCTTCCCCTCCCACCTCGCATTCTCTGGTTGCTTTCAACACAGTCTTTGTCTTCCTGTATCCAGGTAACAGAAATGATAAAAAAAAAAAAAAAAAAAAAAAAAAAGGTTTGGTTTCAAGTAATCGACCGTTAGACAAGAAGCTAGGAGAAAATATTTCTAAATTTGCCGTGACATTTTGAAGTGTAATCGGACAAGTGCTGAGCCAGTACATTAGTGGTATCAGTGTGATGTTTAGTACAACTAATAACATCAGTTAGTGTTAGGTTCTGGCGTGCACTCATCCCGTCTGATAACATACAATAAACGCTTCGTTCTTCAGTCTGACAGATATCGTCTGACAGATCGCGAGATCAAATCTCGTGATCCTCTTTCGACAGTGACTTAGTTCAGAACAAGATATCTTTGATGGCTTTTTCGATACTGGTTGTACCGATGGTGAGTTTTGTCTGTATATCTTTGATGTTTTTTTTTTTTTTTTTTATATTGGTTGTATGGATGATAAGTTTTGTCTGTATATCTTTGATGGGTTTTTTTTTAATATAGGTAGTATGGATGGTAAGTTTTGTCTGTATATCTTTGATGGTTTTTTTTAATATAGGTAGTATGGATGGTAAGTTTTGTCTGTATATCGTTGATGTTATTTTTTTAAATATTGGTAGTATGGATGGTAAGTTTTGTCTGTATATCTTTCATGTTATTTTTTTAATATTGGTAGTATGGATGGTAAGTTTTGTCTGTATATCTTTGATGTTATTTTTTAAATATTGGTAGTATGGATGGTGAGTTTTGTGTGTATATCTTTGATGTGTTTTTTTTAATATTGGTTGTATGGATGGTGAATTTTGTGTGTATATCGTGTAGTCTGGATTCACCTCGCTTGATGTGACAAGGCAGTGTACATATTAAACTTTTGCTTTGGAGAACATTTTAACAGGGTCGTATCTCCTTATCACCTTTGTACAATAAAAGAAAGAAATCTTTAATATAAATATATAATCCACATGTGTGTGTGTGTGTATATATATATATATATACATACATACAAAACACACGCACACACATACACACTCACATACACACATATATCTATTTATCTATCTATCTATCTATCTGTGTCTGTCTATATATCTATCTATATATATATATCTGTTTATCTGTCTGTCTGTCTGTCTATCTATCTATCAGTCTATCTATCTATCTATCTATCTATCTATGTGTCTATCTATATTAGAACCAATATTCTTTTAATATTAATAACGAACGACCTTATTTAGCAATAATTGACTTTATCTGGAGAGCTTTAATTCTCAAAAAAAACGTCTGCTGATGTCTTTAGATAATAACGACTTCCACAGCACAAATAAACCCTCAAAAACCCATAGTGAACTTTAAAGTAGGAACAGACGTTTTATGCTGCACATAAACTTCTTTCCCGTTAATGAACCCACTTGAAAAATAAGATTTTTTTTCCATTGATAAAGCTAGAGAGCTATAATTGTTATGAATGCAGGATAACAAAAACTTGAAGGTAAAATGGATGGCAGTCGTGCAGATGAACTTTTGCATAAAGAAGATTACTGTGAATTAAGTTGATTATTTGGAACAAGACGGTAACTGCGTAAAATCCTTCTTTAGTGTGCAGTATACATATATATGTGTGTGTGTGTGTGTGTGTGTGTGTGTGTGTGTGTGTGTGTGTGTGTGTGCGCGCGCGCGCGTGTACGTATATGTCTGTACGAGTAAATATGTGTATTAATAGGTAGGTATTAACTATAATAATGATGGCAGTAGTTACGAATAGAATAATAAATGATAGCAATAATAATTACGATAACCTTGTTGATGATAATACAAATATATGTTAATATTCTAGGCACCTTTTGATACTAAAATGTTTTCACTTATTCCTTCATCATCATCATCATCATCATCATCATTATTAATGGTAGTAGTGGTAGTAGTACTATAGTTGTTGATGTTGTTGTGGTTAATGTTGCACTGTTGTTACTGCTATTATTTTTACTGTTAATGTTATTTTATTCCCTCATTTATCTACTGTTTATTCGATTAACTCTTCACCGATACTTGATTACTGTGTATATTTACTGTTCTAGAAAGAGTTTTTAAAAAAAATCGATTCCCGTAATCCGTGTTTGTCAAGTCTCAATTTACTATTTATTGCATTTTAATACTTCTCCTACATCGGTTTCCTCTTCGCATAGAAAGAAGATTAGATTCCAGTCGAAAACTTTACAAAACAGAAATTTATTAGTTACGAGAATTAAAGTCGGTAATTTATTCATTCGTCCGTTTGTCTAGCTGTCACTTTGTTTATCTGTCTGTCCATCATTCATCTATCCATCTATACATATGCTTACAACAAACAACATACATAAAAGTAGTATATATATATATATATATATAAAATATGTATACTATCTATATGTATGTATGTGTGTGTATGTATGTATGTATGTATGTATGTATGTATGTGTCTATCTATATATCTATCTTTCTATCTATCTTTCTATGTATCTATCTATATATATATCTATATTTATCCATCTATATATATATATATATATTTCTGTCTCTCTGTTTACCTATTTACACGTCAGTTTGTTTGTCTGTCTGTCCTCTTCTCTACCTATCTTTGTATCTACTTATCTTTATTTACATATGTCTGTCAGCTTATATCTATATCTGTACATATATCAGTGTAATTTTCTGACTCTAAATTAATCTATCATCGATTTATTTTCGTATTATGTGTACATAAGTACATTTCATGACTATTATTCCTAAGAGAAAGTGACAAGCAGTAGAGAGAGAGAGAGAGAGAGAGAGAGAGAGAGAGAGAGAGAGAGAGAGAGAGAGAGAGAGAGAGAGAGAGAGAGAGAGAGAGAGAGAGAGAGAGAGAGAGAGAACGAAAATATAATCATCTAGTAAAAAAATTCTTAAGTTAAATAAATAAGTACATGTATAAAAAATAAAAAAATATTTTTCTTTTTTATTTATCTCTTTTAAGAAACATGTTATGTGTCCACATCTATAATTTTTATTT
>CM022671.1:34561682-34581682 GCA_012295275.1 Chrysomallon squamiferum | reverse complement strand
ATACACACAAACATACATGCATATATACATACATACACACACACGCACATACAAGCTATGGGTTTTTAACTTGACGATATTTGACAAGCATTTCTGATATTTTAGTGAAGTCAAAACAGAAGAACTCTGAGGCAGAGCCTTGTCCAGTTTTATCTGTACGAGTAAATTTTCATTTCAAACCAACACACACACTGAATTTATAACACGACCTTGCAGCTTCAGATCCTCAGATTAGCGAGGAAGTAAAACAACTAAGATTTGTAGAGAACGTCACATGTCAGAGTTTCAATGAACTGGGTGAAATCCGCCATAAACGTGCTAATTAGGTAATTATCCATTCCTTACCCCCCTCCTGTCATTGCGGGGTGGCTTTTCGCTAAAGAATGGTCACTAATTGAACCTCCTTTGTCCAGCGCTTCAAACGCAGGAAGCTACTGGACGCGGTATAACTCACCAGGCCACACGCATTACATTGTTTTGTAGTTTGTTTTTTAAAACAAGCAGTTGATGGCTAAATACTTAAGCCTGAGTCCGTTGTACATGTTTTTAAAAACCATTGTGATTTATTTTTATGACTGCAGGATTCGTTAAAGAATTTCTGCTAAGGACTTGCTGTGATGTTTTTTTGAAAATTTACATTTAATCTCTCTCGCTGTGTCTCTCGGTCCAATGTAGATGTATCATGACCATACTGATTTTTGTTATATTGTAAGACTGGGTAAAAGAAAGCAAAAAATCTGTCTGGATTTAGTGTGTGTGTGTTCTGTGATGTTTTGAAAACAGTTGAACATCTTCTGATGGAAATGATTCGTGGTAGTCTAGTCCAGGTTCTTCCTCTGCCTGTCAGTATGGCGGGATTCGCTCACTGCTGTCGTCATATTGCGTGTGAGTTATATTTATTATTATTATTATTATTATTGTTATTATATTATTTATTATTATTATTATTATTATTATTATTTATTATTATTATTATTATTATTATTATTATTACTACTACTACTTATTTCTTTCTGTTCTTGTTTTTATTTGTTATCTATAGGTTGTCATTTGTTTAAAAAACATGATTTGATTCTTGTAAATTTATACCATTCGCGACACTTTTTTTAGCAATCTAATATTTCAACCATTATATTTTTGAATTTGTTTTTGGAATTATTATTATTAATTTTGTTAATATCTTTATATATAGTTCGTTGCATGCATTTGTGAAGAATAAAGCATATTTACAGTATTTTTTCTCTCCATGCTATTATTTAATTATTTAATTACGTGTATATGATTTCATTCATTCATTCATTCATCCGTACATCTATTCTTTAGTTTTCTTTATTCATTTCCTTTGTATATTACACATGCATGTAATTTTATATAAATTACCTAATCTACCAAACAATTAACATTAGAAATATTATGTATAAAACTAGGTCTGGCCGACCTTTACGTTTTATTTTATGATCATCATTCAGAAACACATAAACACCACGTCTTACGAGCGATAATGTCTTCTGCGACCTGAACAGATAAGCCCTAACCAGAGACATGACAAATTTTTTTTTTTTTTTCCCTCATTCCTGTATAAAGAACAAACGTTACAATTATGTCTACGTTAATATGTCGTGCTTTGGCGCATGTCACATCATTATAACGAGGAGTCTGATAACGGCAAGCGAGATACTCAGTGCAGAATGTAATTGTTTTAATGACTTCAAGAAACAAGTTTACATTACATCACGAAAGGTTAAATATGTATAATTATTTTTCTTTCTTTGTTTTCTGTTTTCTTTTGTTTTTTCTTTTTTTTATCTAATTATTTTTTTCTTTATTTTTTTTTTTCTTAATCTGTTTTTGAAAAACGTGTAGTTTCAACGTCATTAGGCAAAGTGAGTTTCGGTTTGCCGTAAGCAGACACAAAAGTGAAGGTTAATTGTTTTGTAATTGTTGGACACAGACTCCCACACGTACAAAAATAAACAAAATGTTTCTTCTCGTATCTCTCTCTCTGTCTCCGTGTGTGTATGTTAGACATTTCTTGCATTCCAAGGTCTGTTCATTAAGACTATCTTTCAAATAACAACGTATTCATAAGACATTTTTAACTGTTAAACAGTGCTGTTTTTCATCAAGTGTTTACAGAACGTTATAATTAAACACAAACTTTTAAGTTAGCGTTTTTTTTTTACATTGGACGTAATTAATTTTCATATTTCAGATAATGTCACATTTGTTCTAGAAAATTTAATTACATGAAAACAGTTTGTTTTTAAAACGTTTGTAGCATTTGATTATGAGTTATTGTTAGTATAAGTACTATTATCACCACTAATACCACCAAAACTCTAATAAAACTACTATTACTGGTGATGTTTCTCTACTACTGTACTATTACTACTGTTACTGCTACTAGTACTATTATTATTTCTGCTGTTACGGTTACAACAACAACTACTACTACTACTACTACTGTTACTATTATTCCTGCTTCTGCTATCACCAATACCATCACTTCGACCATTACTTCTACTATTACGACTACGGCTACTACTATGACTACTGTAACTACTATAACATCTACTACCATTGCTATTACTTCTACTGCTATTATTATGACTATTTATGATTATTATTGTAATTATTATTATTATTATTATTATTATTATAGTTATTATTATCATTATGATTATTATTATGGTTATTATTATAATAATTATTTATTATTATTAATATTATAGTTATTATTATCATTATTATTATTATTATTATTATTATTATTATTGTTATTATTATTATTATTATTATTATTATTATTATTATTATTATTATTATTATTACTGGTATTAACTTCCACAATGTATAAAACAGTGTATATGAAATGAAAGTGATGTAACGTTACCGACGCAGTATACTAAGCTGCTATTAAGATAATCTAACTTATGTTTTTTAACCGATTGCCATTTATCAGTCTTTGCACCTGTAACAGGTAGGGTCGGATCTACAAATAGTTCCATGGGGGGTCTCAAAACAAGTACCTATCGTGTGAATAACTAACGTTACTGTAAATATACTTACTGGAAAACACTTATTAAGTGTCATCAGATTCTAAGTGGTATCACAGACACAAATTTGACGCTGCCGATTTTTCAAAAATAAATAAAGGATTGACTATAAAATAAATAAATAAATAAATATAATTCAAATTTCTTGAAGATTCCCCTCCTTCCCCCTCCTGCAAAACGAAACTGGATCCACCCCTGACAGCTAAAGCTTCAGAAAATAAAGCTTCTTACCTCTGCTCCATTTCGCAATGTGAATATAGCAAAAGAGACCAGTTACTATTTTGTTTTATTCTTTACCTTATAATAAGTGACCAATATTTACTTTTTAGAACGGAAAAGCTTTAGTGTGGTCAAAAGAGCTAATCTTAACAAAAAAAAAAAAAAAAAAAAAAGATTAAGGAAGGTTGTCGACAGCATTGTGAAATACAAGTTCTATTACCCTTACACATTTTGCCTTCTAGCACTTTATGTTTATTGGTTTATTCCGTGCATGTTATTACGTCATAATTAATTTTGTTAAAGTGTGTGTATTTATAATATTCATGATGACGTCACAGAGGTTTAGCTATGAGTACAATTCTATTTCGACTGCGTATAATGTTGAACTGTGCGGATCTTCATGTTATATTTAACAATCTAAGTGATATAATTATGACGTTAAGCTTAATTCATGACGTCGTGAGCTATTTTTAACTACGTTTATCTATATCTATCTCTCTCCATGTCTGTCTGTCATTTATTTTCTCTTCTTGATATTCTTTTAAAATATTTGTTCATCTTCACAGTGTGATTATGATGACGAATATCATCACTTTGATAACTGACAATATTCGTCATCATAATCTTTTTCCCTTAATTCTGCTTTCTCATCATCATCATCATCAATATCATCTTCATTTCCATCATCTTCTTCTTCTATTAACACAAAGCAAGCAATATAGAGACATCCATTTATCTGTAACTTGCGTGCTGTTTACAACTTATGGAAATTTGAAAAATCTCAACTGATTTTGACATCATCCATCAAAGTGCAGCAACAAAAGATTTCACACGACGACGACAACGACAACAACAGGCGACCCAGCTATTAACAAATCTGACAACGAAATCTACAAATCCTTATTAGATTTTTCACAGAACTATAAACCTCCTACACTGCTTGCTAATAACGCTGCTTCCCATACATCCCGGCCAATGTGATTAGTTCAACGCGTCTGGCTTTCCACTCAAATTGGATTACCAAAGTAATAGGTTCCGACGATCGTACGAAAAGCCAATGGAGTCAGTTTTCGTCAAGCCAAAAATCGCTGGGTTGTTTTGTTGTTGTTTTTTTTTCGTGTCACGCTCTCTCCTCCGACTCAGTCTTCAACCCCGGTTCTTTTGAAAGACTCGATTTAAATTACCTTTTTTTTTTTTTTTTTTTTTTTTTTGCTGCATCTCGGTTTGATGTCTCGGTGTTGAGAAGGAAGCGAAATGATCTTTTCGTTTATCGAAAGAAGACTTTCGTGATGATTTTTTTTTTTTTCTTTCGAAGGCGTTTGGGATATGAAAGTGCTATATTGTTTGTTTGCGTTTACCGTGTGGACGTTCTCTGTCGTGTTAAAGGATAAATTAGACAGACGGATCGACGAATGCTATTATGAGTCATATTTCATGGTGGATATTAATAATAATTTATTGTTTGCTTTTGCTTGTCAGCATTATTCCTTGTTTTATTATTCGTTTATTTTTTCCCTGGTTATTTGATGTTCATATATAAGTTACAGAACGAGTATAAGAAATAATATATTATACAAAATACTACTAGTACTACTTCTGCCACTACTACAGCATCATCTGCTACTACCACTAATATAATAAAATATAAGGTAATGTAATATAATATAATATAATATAATAATAACAACAACAACAATAATATTAATAATAATAACAGCAGCAATAACAACACCAACAGCAACAACAAGAATACAAATAAGAAAAATAATACTTACATTTTAAATTTTTTACTAAAAGTTAGTAAAACAATATTTCTTGGTTTTCTCGTGTTTCTTTTATTCTTCTCTTATAGCAGTAATCGTTTCTGCAAATACTTACTAAGAATTTGTTTTTCCCTTGAAAACCAATTCACTTTTTTCTAAATGTAATTATATTATGGTTTTATTATATTTGCTAAAAGAAAAGCTTTCTTTGAGGACTTGAATTTCCTCTGTAATGTTTGGAGTATGGAAAGGTTGTGTTTAATAAATTGGTTACGCCCTTTCAGTAATCACTGTCTCTCTGTCTGTCTGTCTGTCTGTATGTATGTCTGTCTTCTTTCTCAAAGCCCAGGCCTAAACGTGAAATTAGATCCTACACATTTACATTTCAAAATTTAAAAAATATATATATATATATGTTGTTTTAATTGCACTCTCTGCCTTTATTCTTTAGTTTTTCTGTCTCTTTTTATTGCTTTTATTTATTTTATTTAAATTGTCTTCTTTATTTCTTGCTTTTCTTTTTATTTGTTTGTTTCCTTTTAATTTCAGTTTTACTCATTGTCCTCTTTGTTTATTTTATTTTTATTTTTATTTTATGTTGTTCTCTCTTTATTACTTGCACATTTTTCTTTAAACGTTTCATTTCCTTTCATCGTTTATTAATCTTTTTTTTTCCTTTCCATTTCTTCAGTCGTTTCTCTCAGTTAGATCTGAATAAAAATATGTAGTGAATTGTGTGTTATGTACATATTCGTGTAGAGAGAGAGAGAGAGAGAGAGAGAGAGAGAGAGAGAGAGAGAGAGAGAGAGAGAGAGAGAGAGAGAGAGAGAGAGAGAGATGTTACAATACAATAAATATATTCAACAAACTAAAGAGGCACTCTCTCTCACACACACACACACACACACACACACACACACACACACACACAAACACACACAAAAACAAACATATGCATCCAAAGAAAAACCTACGTAAGAAAGACGAAAGACAAAGAATGGAATGCATCTTAGGAAGCGATGATTACCCTCGGTTATTGAAAAGATTTGTCTGATGGCGTTGGAGTGCGGGCGAAAGAATGTCAGCGGTATCTGACAGGTTTTGTGATGTCGTGATTGGACTTTGTCCTCCTGCGCCAGTGCGTTGCCGAATATTGTCTATATGCAGAGTCTATTCAGACGTGCATAAGACAGAGAATATTCAATTCTAAGTACACACATACACACACACATACACACACACAGACACACACACACACACACACAGACACACACAGAGAAACACACATTCCAGTGAGGAAGAACACACAAACAAATATAATTATATATAAGTGAGAAATAGTAACATAATCTAGTGACATGGAGACGCAAGTCATTGTGTTGGTCGGACACAAATTTATCAATTAGTCTAACTCTCACAGTATTTTTCTAACCTGTGTACGTCACTTAAATAACTAGTTTGAAATACACAAGCGTTCAGTGAGTTACACGAGAATAAACGTTTCATTATAAACAGCTTCACGCATCATTTAACGTAGCGATGCGATCAGAAGTGTAGAGATAGTTAATAAAGAATCGTTTAAAAACCGAGAAACATCAGCAAACAAACACGCACTGCATGGCCCATAGTGATGTTATTGTCTTAATGAGTAAATTAAATCTATCTGTTTTAAACTCTCTCTCTCTCTCTCTCTCTCTCTCTCTCTCTCTCTCTCTCTCTCTCTCTCTCTCTCTCTCTCTCTCTCTCTCTCTCTCTCTCTCTCTCTCTCTCTCTCTCTCTCTCTCTCTCTCTCTCTCTCTCTCTCTCTCTCTCTCTCTCTCTCTCTCTCTCTCTCTCTCTCTCTCTCTCTCTCTCTCTCTCTCTCTCTCTCTCTCTCTCTCTCTCTCTAAAACACTTCACTACACTATAATATAACACATTATGTTATGCTACAATATACTACACTATACTACAACTACACCACAACACACTAAACTATACTGAAACACACCACACTATACTATAAAATACACTCACTACCGTACAACAACAGCCTACACTATACAACAAACTACACTACACAACACCACATCACATAACGCTATATCAAACCACATCCTAACACACTGGACTATACCATGCATCGCCGAACCCTACATCACACTTGCTAATTTACACCACACTATACCGCCTTGCATTACACTGCGTTACAACCGTCATTTTGTCCTCAGCTGTTTCGTTTCGTGTGCGTATTGTGTTTAGTGTTGATACGTGAAGATTCCGTGTCACTGTTCTGTTTTCTGACTGGCAGGTACACGAGAGCTCCAGGCCTCTCTCTTGTTGTGTGTGTCAGACACCTGAATGAAAAATAACTTCTCTTATTTATGCTGGAACAGAATCCTTCTCTCTTCCTGTCTCTCTCTGTTTTTGTTTCTCTCTCTCTCTTTCTGTTTTTTTTCTCATCAGCCAAGTTTCTCTCGCTTCGTTTTTCTGTTTGTTACACCGCAGAAAACTGATATGTGTAGAAATGTACTGTTTTAATGGAAATGCACTGGAATGGAATAGGATAGATAGATAGATAGATAGATAGATAGATAGACAGATAGACAGATAGACAGATAGATAAAGGTGTGTGTATGTCTGTGAGCAGATACACTGATATACATGTATAAATAAACTAGTTACTACTGCTACTACTTCTACTACTGCTGCTGCTACTACTACTACTACTACTATTTCTAACTAATAACAATAACAGTAATAATAAAACGCTCATTAATTGCAAAACAAAAAGAGCTTTTATTATTATTATTATTATTATTATTATTATTATTATTATTGTTATTATTATTATTATTATTATTATTATTATTATTATTATTATTATTATGAAAACGGTTTACACAACCTGAGTAACATTTAGACAGGTTTATCTTTCTTATTATTATATTAGTTGGCGAGTTCCATTAGTCATATCCCCGAGGGGGGATATAGTTGAACCAGACATAACAACAGTGACAACAGAGATCAGTTAAAATGTATTTAAGTTGTGTTGTGAAGGCGCGTAATGCAGTATTAATCGGCTGCTCCAGTTCGTCAGACATCGAAGCAGACGGTAACTGGAATCGGCGGTTTTTAAACGCCGCACGTTTCGTAAAAAAATGGGAAATTGAAAATACTGTGGTATTATCTATCATACGTGGAATTTTGCAGTAGGATGTAACGTTTGATAAACGGTAAGTAGATTAAAAGAAAACACAAACAAAGCAGGAATTATATTTGTTATTCGTTTAATTAGTTAGTAACTGCTACTAGTTTACTGTCGAAATTATAACTGTTACTACTACTATAACAGTAACTACTACTGCTGTTATTACTGCTGCTACAACTACGACTGTGACTATCACTGCTACAACTACTGTTGTTACTTCTACTGCTACGACTGCTACTGCTACTTCTACTAATACTATTACTACTACTACAACTGCTGTTACTACTATCAACACTGTTATTATTATTATTGTTATATTATTATTATTATTAGTAGTAGTAGTAGAAGTAGTAGTAGTAGTAGTAGTAGTAGTAGTAGTAGTAGTAGTAGTAGCAATAGTTGTAGTAGCTGACACTATTTGAACTGTAGAGCGTAAAATTAAAAATCGTTACATTAACAAAACGTGATATCGAGGTAAAACTCATTCTAAAAGTTTAAATTTATTTTAAAATTTATAGTCAACACAAGTGTATACAGTGCAGGCATCCAGCTGTATAAACGCAACACGTTTTACAAGTGCTATGATTATTTGTTCACAGCTTGCAGATGTTTAAAACTTTAACATTATGACTATTTCTTTATTGATTTTGTAAACCTGTCTTAATTAAACACGGCAATCTTTTACCGTTGCTTAAAAGAAAAATAACCTTTAGTTTTTAAATAACCAGTCAATACAATTTAACTTGGCTTTGGTATTATTATTATTATTATTATTATTATTATTATTGGTATTATTAGAATATTTTTTATGGGACATGAATAAACGAATGTTTGTCTAAACGAAAGAATAAGCACACAGGTGAACGAATGTAAGAAAACACCATTAAGAAGAAGTTAGTAAATAATAAACAGAAAAAAGTAAAAAAGTAAATAAATAAATAAATAAATAAATAGAAACAAATAAATATAAAATTAAATTAAAAAATAGGGTAAAAAAAAAAAAAGAAATGATAAGCAGAAAATCCAAGATTCAATTTAAACAAAACAAAAAATAAAAAATAAACGAAGTAAGGACTGAAGATGAAGTAGTAGATAGTGTTTAGTAACATATGCTGTCTCATCTACGGAAGCCCGGGGTGGTCTTTATCGGTATCTGCTTCAGTGAGGCGATCGCTAATGTTGTAATCGAATCAGTCAGTCCAAGCTTGATGAAAGCACCACTGCAGTCTAGGAATTTCCGTCTGGTAAGTTGGCAGTTTTAATTTAAGTCGCGATTTTACCTCAGTCTTTTTTTTGTTATTATTATTATTATTATTATTATTTTTTTTTTTTAGAATAGGACTTCTCGAAAGAAACGATGTATGTATGTGTGTCTGTGTTTAACTGTGTAGTGTGTGTGTGTGTGTGTGTGTGTGTGTGTTTGTTTGTGTGTGTGAGTGTGTGTGTGTTTGTGTGTGTGTGTGTGTGTGTGTGTGTGTGTGTGTAGGAGTGGGTGTTTGAATTTGTGTTAGAGATATATAAATGTAAGCCAGGCACAGAGAAAGAGACAGACAGAGAGAGAGTGAGAGAGTGAGAGAGTGAGTGAGTGAGTGAGTGAGTATTGTAGAGAGTATTGTAGAGAGTACTGTAGTTGGTGATATCCAACTAATATTATTTGCGCACTTTATTACGTGATTATTGTAGCAGTGAAATATGCAGTTTAGAGAAACAATTCTTCGGAATTGCAGCTGGTATATCTGTTCTACACTTGTTTACTTTTTTATTTGTTTATCTATACGTCCATTCGTCTTGCATTTCTTCCTTCCATCCTTCATCCATCCATCCGTGCATGCATCCATTCATCGTCAGGTCCATCAGTGCAGGTGTACATCCATTAACTGAACTTTAAATCGTACTCAGAGGTTTCTGACTCAATTTTCGTTTTACACTTACGTTAATTATTTAGTCCACGGTTCATAATAAATTTTAAACTTCCCCAGATAATGATGATCTCTGTTTTTAAAACGAGTTTGTGACGCTTCACTCGTTAGTGTCATCTGATACTGATATTCACAAATATTTCGTTTGGATCACTGCCAACGTGTTGAAACATTTGTGCGTTTGTAATTTTTTTTTTTTTTTTTTTTTTTTTTTTTTTTTAACTCCAAAACCTTTCTCACACTCATGTTCAGAACGTATTTAGTGCATAAAAGTTAAAAGTTTCCAGCCGTTTTAAGCCAGGTATCTATCTATGTCTGCCTGTATGTTGTCTATCTATCTATTTATCTATCTATCTATCTATCTATCTATCTATCTATCTATCTATATGTCTATTTATTTATCTATTTACGTATGTCTGTATGTCTGCATGTCTGTCTATCTATATATCTGTCTTTCTGTTTAATTATCTATCTACGTAAATGTATATATGCACTATATGTCTGTCTATCTCTCTTCCTATTTTTTGTATCAGTTTATCTATGTATCTATCTGTCTAGTTATCTGTCTCTGTGTCTATCTATATATCTATCTATTTCTCCATCTATATATATATATATATATCTGTCTGTCTGTTTGCCTATCTATACATAAATCTGTCTCTCTGTCGTCTCTACCTATCTTTCTATCTACTTATCTTTATTTACATATGTCTGTCAGCTTATATCTAAATCTGTACATATATCAGTGTAATATTCTGACTCTAAATTAATCTATCATCGATTTATTTTCGTATTATGTGTAGATGAGTACATTTCATGACTATTATTCCTAAGAGAAAGTGACAAGCAGTAGAGAGAGAGAGAGAGAGAGAGAGAGAGAGAGAGAGAGAGAGAGAGAGAGAGAGAGAGAGAGAGAGAGAGAGAGAGAGAGAGAGAGAGAGAGAGAGAGAGAGAGAGAGAGAGAGAGAGAGAGAGAGAGAGAGAGAGAGAGAGAGAGAGAGAGAGAGAGAGAGAGAGAGAGAGAGAGAGAGAGAGAGAGAGAGAGAGAGAGAGAGAGAGAGAGAGAGAGAGAGAGAGAGAGAGAGAGAGAGAGAGAGAGAGAGAGAGAGAGAGAGAGAGAGAGAGAGAGAGAGAGAGAGAGAGAGAGAGAGAGAGAGAGAGAGAGAGAGAGAGAGAGAGAGAGAGAGAGAGAGAGAGAGAGAGAGAGAGAGAGAGATCTGCGGTTCTAAATAATGGGTTTGTTAATGCTAGAAGATATTAAGTCAGGGTTGTAACTGACGTTTTTTTCTGGTTGTTTGTGTGTTACGTTGACTTTTCTCATTATCTACACTGATGTGCTTTCATTGCTAACATTACTTGGCTAATGAATAAAAGATGGTAATATCTGTTAAACGCACAGAACAATTATTTGGGAAAATCTCATATAATTATTAATATGACATTAGAGGCTTTACATAAAGAAACACATATTGTCATAGATCGCTATCTCTGTACCTACCTCTATCTGAATTTATGACCGCGTCTGTCAGTACGTATGTTTATTTGTTTGTCTGTTTCGCCTGTTATCTGTCTGTCTGTCTACAAGTCAAAATAATTTTGGTGAGTCATACATATACGTGAATGGAGAGGTGCATCGTTAATACTATTCTCAAATCGCGGTGTTAAAACTAGAGACATTAAACACACTGAATGTAAATCAATAGCAATACATACATAGGAACAAGACGCGAAAGAAAAGAACTTGAGCATTAAACTCTTACGAGAAAGGAATGTATTTTTTTATTTAAATACTGTTATCAGTTTTTACTGCTGTCTGCAAGACGATGTTAGAACATGTAATGACGTGAGAGAGTTGGCGTTTTCACAGATTTCTCTGGCTGTTTGGCAATCTTTGAGAAACAGAGACAATCGTAGTAGTCGGTTTTCATTAGTCTGTTGAAAGCTGAAGCTTCTCTTTACCTTGCTCCCCCCCTCCCTCGTCCACTTCTAGTATTTTATTTTTTTTGTGCGTGTGAATCAGCTGTTATTCATTATCTTGAACGATTATTTTAAGACTGACAGGTCGTAGGATCGACTCTCTTCGGTGTTCTTTCTCAGCAGTTTCTTGCTCCAAAGTAAGCCACACGAAACTTTTTTCGTTTGTTTATTTGTTTGTTTATTTATATTTTTAGCAGAATTGCTATCGAAAAATGTGGCATGCGCTGCTCTTGGCAAAGGATGTGATTATATAAGAGATTAACTTTTAAATGACCGAGAAGTTTGAAAACACAAGTTTTAAACTGTAAAAAAAAATTTCACTATCTTATTTTTCTTTTTTCTCAGGTGACGATTATCTAGCAAGCGTTCAGGAACACGCTGATGAGAACGGCAGCGACTCCACCATTAAGAAAAACTCCGTCCCCGCAGTCCCACCACGGCGCCGACGTCCGCCCATCGACATCAAAACTCGGCAGAAACACCTTTTCAACAGATCGAGTTGGTCGGGAACGTCCAGTTCCGTTGACGATTGCGAAGGTTACCGAACATCCCCGACCAATGACGAGCTTCCCGAAGAAAAGTCACGAAACGGTCAGGCTAGCCCGAACGGTCAAACTAGAACGAAAGTAACAAATTCGTACGTAGACAGACGCAACGGGCTGAGAGCGAGGTATGCGGCGCTGTCGTCGAAGTCGACGTCGTGCATTTCTTCCAACAGATCGTACGAGAACGACGACACTGTGAATTCCGAATGGCCCAACGAATCAAGTTCCCAGCAGCAGCAGCACCACTTCGGCCTTCTTCGTGAAAGTTCGATACCGGTCGACGAGCCAAGCACAACGGAAACAGACGAAATGTCTTCGGACAGATACAATTTAAAACGGAGCCAGAGCGACAATACCTCCGACGTCTCGCACTATCGCAAATGGGACATCATCGGCGACACCTACGACGCCCGCTTTCCATGGCAACGCGACGTCTCTGTCCAGTGCAACATCAACCACAGCCACGGCAGACAGAGCAGCGTGAGCAGCAGTGGTCGCGACGACGGCTACTACTCCCAAATCAGTCCCGTCTGCCTGCGAAACGAGAGGCACGGCGGTCGGACTCGAACTCAGAGACCCAGTTCTCTGGGGCACGTGGACAACTACAAATACAACTGCGAGTTAACGAGGTTCAGGGAAAGCTACTCGGAAAGGTCGCGCAAGTCCGACCCCAGCATCATCTTCCAGTTCCAGTCTCCGCCTCAAAGCAGAAAGCGGATGCCTATGGTGCTGTCGGATGACACCGGGTCCATTTCTGACCTGGAATCCATCATGGAGAACCCGGACAATAGGTAATTATCAAATACAGTTTTATCTTTTGTTGTGGTTATTGTTGTTGTTATTGCTGTTGTTGTTGTTGTTGTTGTTGTTGCTGTGGCTGTTACTATTATTATTATTATTATTATTATTATTACCGCCATCATCATCGTTTTTATCATCTTCGTGATCATCATCATTATCTATCTGTCTGTCTGTCTGTCTGTCTGTCTGTCTGTCTGTCTGTCTGTCCGTCCGTCCGTCCGTCCGACTGTCTGTTTAATTATAATTTTTATTCATTAATTCATTCATTCATTTATTGATTATTTTATTTAATTAATACTTTTTTTTATGGTTGTTATTGCTTATTTTAATTCACATTTGACATTTGTATTAAATGTTTCCTTTTCCCATCGCTTTTATTTTTATTTTTTTGGTGCTTTCCGCTTATTGCTTTGTAAAAACACATAAACATCATTTTGAAATAGGGATGCAAAAACTGTACTTTCTGAAATCTCGACTTCAGCATGCACAGATAATCACTACTTTTCTGTCACCGTATACAGACAACGTCAATCGAACAGGACACAGGCAGAAATTAGATTTCAAACACTGTAATTGCGATACATTCAGCAAACAGCATAATTTTATTTAGATTTTTTTTTTCTAGGGGTGAAAATTGGAACACTGTAGAATGTAATAATATACATCTGCGAAATTCTTCCAATATACGATAAACTTTGATTTCATTTCTTTGAAATGTTACAGAATAGACAATAAATTAATTTAGAAAAATAAATAAATAAATAAAAATGCAAAGAAAATATTATACAAAATTATTATATAAAAAATGAGTTTAGCATTAGTTAAATCCGATATGCATTCTTTGTACGAATGTATCAAAATCCTCGTAAGACTGAGTCTGTAAATGTTTCCTAACAACTCAATCCTTCTAGCGTTTTTTGTATCACTGATAAATCGAAAAAGTCTGTAGGTACTGAACTACAAACGTGAAATATTTCCGTTCTCAGTCCATTTCTCTTTTACTTTTCCTTTGCTCCCTCTTTCTATTTTCTGTCTTCCTGCCTGTTTATGGTTTTGCCTTTATATCCTTCTTAATCCCCTTTTTTCTGTCTGTTTTCCATGCTGTCTCTGTTTTTTTTTTTTCCTCAAATAAATTTCTTTCATTCTATAGCGCCGAAATTCTTCCGAAAACAGAAAAAAAAGAAGAAAAAAAGCATTTGGCAGTAGTTAGAAAATTTAATTATACTGTTTACTGGTCTAATGATTATTAAGAAAATTGATTAACTGATTACGGAATTAAAACATTAGCATGAAATAAATAAAGAACATTTGTTTTGCTATTTTGACTGGATATAAATGAATACGATAAATCACTCCGCCATTTTAAACATTTCGCCGAAGGTTCAAACATGTTTCGGTCTTATTCATAATCCATTCACAACAGTATTAGTATTTTAAATTAGACTATTAGAATGTTAGGTAAGCTGTACTGATAATATGTTATCTCCAGCCTGTTAGAAATTTTTTTATCAATTAAACTGCATGATTTTCATTTTTTCCCGCTTAATTCTAAACAGGACACACACTCCCGGCACTGGGATCGATCTGCATACCTGCCAGTCTCAAACTATGAGTCTTAACCATTACGTAGTATAAGCGTATAAATGAAAATCGAATACAAGGGTTTTAAACTATGTAGAGGGGGGATATTAAATCATACATAATAATAATGATGATGATGATGATGATAAATAAATTTAAAAAAATAAAATAAAATAAACTCACAACGTTGCCTACCATTTTAATAAACCGTTTTAACAGAACGAACGCTAATTGTTCGAATCTGCTGATATTTGTCCTAGAGCTAGTCACCAAGTAACCAGTAGAGCGTGCAGCCTCGGTCTGACGAATGTCTATTAACTCAGATGTGTTTCTGTCATTAACGTCAGAGCGCGTAATCTCGGGTTCTATTCACAACAGCGGCGAGAAAATCAATACAGCGTCAAACTGCTATCATTTTCGTGTTGTGGCTTTATACACAATAAAAGTCATATAATAGCCTCCTTTTTTTTTTTTTTTTTTTTTCAGTGTGTGTGTGGTTGATTTTGGATGAATAGCGAAAGTGTTGGGAGTTTAATGCAAAATTAAATGACTGGAAAAATAAATCGATAAGTGAATGTAAATAAATAAATAAACGAATATAAAGCGATAAAATAAAGTAAAATAAAATAAAATTGTCATTTATTTATTTATTTATTTATTATTATTATCATTATTATTGTTATTATTGTAATTATTATTATTATTATTTTCAATTTTCTTTAAAGTGACATTTTTGGCACCACTACAAAAATCCTTTAAGTCCGTCTAATTTGTAAATGAGTATAACAGACTCTATTAGTGTAACGTCATAGATGACAATTTCCGAGAAGTTATTGCATTTGGCCCAGCAATTTGTGTAATAAAGTTTGTAATCCCCAGATGTCGACACGTCTGGTCTTGGGCTTGTCGCGAAATTGGTTCCGTCACGATAACCTTGCCCCGAGGTGTGCATTACCGGATTGACCAATTAAACAAGGCGTTACAATAAGGCACTGTGTGCTCACTGCAGTTCATTTTGTTTATCGTTCCGAGAACGACATTTAATTTCAATGTTTTTGCGTCTGTCTGTCTCTCTCTCTCTCTCTCTCTCTCTCTCTCTCTCTCTCTCTCTCTCTCTCTGTGTCTCTTTGTGTGTGTGTGTGTGTGTGTGTGTGTGTGTGTGTGTTTGTATATTTAAATTATGTGTTCCTGTGTATGTACGACGGAGATATAAACAGATAATTGAAATAAATAAATATAATTTTCATGTTCTGTTTTTATACAAAACAAATATATTCTCTCTCTCTCTCTCTCTCTCTCTCTCTCTCTCTCTCTCTCTCTCTCTCTCTCTCTCTCTCTCTCTCTCTCCTCTCTCATCTTAATAATAATAATACATTTTTTTAACTTACTATAATTTATTTTATATTCCTTTTTCAAATTTTTTTTCATCAGAGTTGAAAATATGACTAAGATATATATATGATATATACAAAATACGTTATACTAATAACTAAACAGGTGAGACAGTCGCACTTTTTGATAAAGTAAATAATCGTCTCGTGGCTGTCTCGTTACGTGAGTGCACGAACATTTTCTTCGTTTTATCAATATTTTAACTGTCGACGGTGTTTAAAAACAATTTCATATAGATCAGTTCATTAGGGCTGGGTCACGAAACTAAACCAAATCGTTAAAGTTAGTTCGTCTGTCTCCTTATTGCAAACAAAGATTGAGCATCTTGTGATGCGATCGTTGAAGGTAAAAGGAAAGAGATTTACGAAAAACTGAATACTTGAATGCAAAATGGTGTAGGCATATTTTGTATGAGTCTGTGTGTGTGTGTGTGTGTGTGTGTGTGTGTGTGTGTCTGTGTGTGTATGTATGTGTGTCTGTGTGAGAGAGTGTGTGTGTGTGTGTGTATGTATGTGTGTCTGTGTGAGAGAGTGTGTGTGTGTGTGTATGTATGTGTGTCTGTGTGAGAGAGTGTGTGTGTGTGTGTGATATTTTGTATGTGTGTCTGTGTGTGTGTGTTATATGTAATTTTATGCTTGCATGTATGTATGTACATGTATCCATGTTCTTATGTAATATGTATATGTATGCATGCATGTTTGTGTTTGATATACCTGTAAAAGTACATTATCTAATTACCTGTCAGTATTAAGACAGTGCTCCATTGTGGTGTCAGTGTCTATTTATAATCCTGTATCTCTACACGCAGAGAAATCATTAGCATTTCTGAGCATACTTTACGTGCATATTTTTAGCGTAGGTTTCTATTATCTAACCGTGTGATCTCTGCTCCTCTATCTATCCAAGAATCTTTAAAGTTCGGCTCTCCCCGCCTTGATCCGAGAGATAAATACTTATTTTGACATTACTGCGTGCAACTTCGACATAGATGGATGGATTTTGAAATGCTTCGAGTGAGAACTGTGAGCGAGTGTTTACAAACTCGCGGAGGAAGAACGTGCTCTTCATTTTTGAACATTCGTAAGCTACTCCATCGATCTGCGGTTTGATGGATGAAAACACGAGCGGACGGACACAGTGACGGACGGATGAAAGGAGTGATGGATGGGGAAGAGTGTGTACAAGTGATTCTTTTAACGGTCGATGGGATCAGTCGTCAAATTTTATGTGAAGGAAAAGACAGAAGGACGAACAGCCGCAGAGAGGATCGGAAGGTGTTGAAATGTTGAGAAATGACGTAAACGTCTGGCTCAGAGAGATGTGGGCGGCGGGTGTCCGTTCAGGCGTGCGACAGCTGTTCTGTCCGTGATAAATATAGGCGGAAAGACGGATATGATGCCGACAGATTGATGAATAAATAAAATAAGATAAATAAATAAATAAATAAATAAATAAATAAATAAAATAAGATAAATAAATAAATAAATAAATAAATAAATAAACAAACAAAAAAAAAAAAAAAAAAAAAAAAGAAATAAATAAATAAAAAAAAAAAATAAGAAAAACAACAACAGCAAGAAAATGACAATAATTTTTGCAGTTAATGTGTGCATCTTCCTTTTTGCACTCGTTCCCAGTTCCGGTCTTTTATTCCATTTTGTTCCTTTATCGGCGGGTTTGTCTGTCAACACGTAGACGTGTAGACACAGAGTCTGTGGCGAGTGTGCGTCATCACAGCTCGGCTCTGACACTTTGGGAGATTTTAATTGTGATGTAACGCCGCGCCCGATCTCTCTAAACTGTCCGACCCAGCCTTATTTGCATGCAAATTCGATAAAGAGAATTTCCACTCGAAGGCTCTGGTAGCGAGAGCCATGAATCGTAGCACGTTATTGGCCAGTCAGACGGTTTACGTGCGCCGTTTAATGAAAGTGTGTCAGGGAAACGGCTGAAAACAAGCGTTACGTTCTGCTGAAAAGACCAGAGTCTTCGAGGAATTAGATATCTGGCGTCCTCTGTCTTAGAAATGCGTCCTGCTCTTAAGCTATCTAAAACCCTTTTAGCCTCAGTCCTATTCCAAAATTCTCTGTGCTGAATCATGTCAACGAATCCTCGTCCTCAGTTCTGTGATCTTAAATCCTACAGCTTGAATCCTATATTCTAGTACTGAATCATGTTACGTGAATCCATCGTAAGTATGAGGATGCTGTGGTATATATCATTTAGGCCAGTGGTGCCCAATACATCGATCGCGATCGACCGGTTGATTGCATAGACAGTGTGGGTAGATCACATAGACAGTGCGGGTAGATCACATAGACAGTATGGGTAGATCACACAGACAGTGTGGGTAGATTGCATAGACAGTGTGGGTAGATCACACAGACAGTGTGGGTAGATTGCATAGACAGTGTGGGTAGATCGCATAGACAGTGTGGGTAGATCACACAGACAGTGTGGGTAGATTGCATAGACAGTGTGGGTAGATCACACAGACAGTGTGGGTAGATCTCATAGTGTGGATAGATCACATAGACTGTGGGTAGATCTCATAGACAGTGTGGGTAGATCACATAGACAGTGTGGGTAGATCACATAGACAGTGTGGGTAGATCACATAGACAGTGTGGGTAGATCGCACATACAGTGTGGGTAGATCGCATAGACAGTGTGGGTAGATCGCATAGACAGTGCGGGTAGATCGTACAGACAGTGTGGTCAGATCGCACAGACAGTGTGGGTAGATCACACATACAGTGTGGGTAGATCGCACATACAGTGTGGGTAGATCGCACATACAGTGTGGGTAGATCACATAGACAGTGTGGGTAGATCGCACAGACAGTGTGGGTAGATCGCACAGACAGTGTGGGTAGATCGCACAGACAGTGTGGGTAGATCGCATGACACTAAACAAAATAGCCTATCATCCGCCCTGCAGCCATAATAAATACTTCGCGTTTTTATTGTAGGTAGATCATTTTGACTTGGTCATTTAAAAAGTAGCTTACAAACCAAAAAAAGCATAGGCACCCCTGATTTAGGCCTAATTCCTTTTTGTACAGTCCTATATATTTGCGTTTGGCATCATGATTATTTGCGTTCTGGATCATTAACCCTACGAACTCTATCACAATTTCAGGTTTATTATTATTCTTAATAAGATACTAAAATGTCAGTTCTTACAGTTTCTAGGTTTCAGAATGACAGAACATTACTCCCGATAGACAGAGCTGATTGTTCAGAATCGTACACAAGATAAATCTGTTTTACTAGTTCACGGCAATTTCTTGTGTTCTGTTCAGACTCTTCTACGCTCACTTCATATAGCTATAGTTATTTAAAACCCGTTCTTAATAGCGTTTTGACATTTTTCAAACGCTGATTATCAGTTATTTTAGAAATACGACTATTTAGAGTTAACTATGGGGACAATTTCGAATTTATATGAAGTTATTTTATAATAAACATGTGTATTCATATCATCATTTCTGCAACTTTTATCATAATCATTATTGTTGTTGCTGCTGCTGTTGTTGTTGTAGTTATTGTTGTTG
>CM022671.1:34536682-34556682 GCA_012295275.1 Chrysomallon squamiferum | reverse complement strand
TTACTACTGATACTGCTACTGTTGTTACTGTTGCTTCTATAACAACAACTAGTACACTACTACTACTACAACTAACACTATAACTACTATTTATACAATCACTTCTAGTATTAATAGTGTTACTACAACTATTCCTACTACTACTACATCTATAGCTATTACTAGTACTACTACTAGTACTTCTATGGCTACTACAACTACTACTACTGTGTGCTTTTTTATGACTGCTCTTCGATCTTTATTCCACCTGACACATTCCTGTAAAGGCTGTAACGAAACTGTTTCCAAATGTTTAAAATTATTACATCTTATTTTCAGAAGTGTTGAATAACGAGCGAAATTCAGCCGACAAGACCCCAGCCTCTCCGTCCCACAGAAAACGAAAACAAAGAAAACAGGTAAATTTCTACATTTTATTGTTTGAATAATTAAAAAAAAAAAAAAAATCTTTAGCCCATTTCCAAAATCATTCGAAAGATAATGTCATTTAACGATCTTCAAGCATTTCATTTATCTGTCTACGTGAAAAAGATCTGTAACGGACTGCTTGGAAAGTTCAGGCGTAACGTAAACGAAAAAAAAAAAAAAACACAAAAACAACGAGGATATCAAAATCAATTATGTATGCCTTTGAACATGATAATCATCTCATTTTAATTTAAATGGCTTCATCTATGTTTTCCTTCGAGGGAAAGTGCTTAGGTATTACAAAGAACGGAACAAAGATGTAAACACTTTGTTAATTTAATCGATGAAAGAAACCCTTGATTTCATTGTAGTGAGTTGGTCCTCTCACATTATCATATAAATTGAAGTAAAAACAACAGAAACAATAATACGATGATGATGTTGATGATAACAATATTAAAAACAGCAACAAGAACAATTACAACAATAACAGCAATAATAATAATAATAATAATAATAATAATAATAATAATAATAATAATAATTAGTAGTAGAAGTAGTAATGTCAGCAGAAAATTAATATTCATTCATTCATTCATTCATTCATTCATCCATTTATCTATCCATCTATCAAGAGGTGTATGGATTCATCTCATCTGATAACTGTATTTTAATATTTTTAATGAATTGTTAATTCTGGAATTCAAGTTCTGACATTATTCATTTCTATCATGTTTTATTTTTTATTTTTGTATGTTGTTGTTTTTTTGTGGGTTTTTTATTTATTTATTTATTTTTTTTTGTTTGTTTTTTATGTTTAGGGGGATTTTTTTGGATTAGTTATTAATTTTAACCGTTATTTATTTGTATAATGTTTCGAATAACAAAATGATGACTTATCTTCTCCGTGTTTTTCTTATCTCTGTTTTTCAACAACAACAACAACAAATCAGTGAAGAGACAATTCTGATGTTTCTTTATTGATTAGAACTAATCGGCATTTGTTCTTTTTTTTATGAGACCAAAGACGATAAAATTAAATTATTTATTAACAAACATATCTGTTTCAAGATTTCAGTGATTGTACAAAAGTCAAACAGAATATTAACGTGATTTGATATTCCTGCTGCCTCCGCAAACTTCTATTATTTGTCACTTTTGAAACCGAAGATGTGAAATATTTACGACTCAGATCATTTGGAATTTTCCTGATAAAAGAAAGAAAGAAAGAAAGAAAAAGAAAACGAAAAGAAAGCACGATACGAAAGTTATCGGATTTTCATTATAACAAACAAAACAACAATTTTTTATTTTATTTTACTACACAGAATTATTCTATATCGCATAAACAATAAATAAATAAAAATAATAATAATCAAATAATTAAAAAAATATGCATGCACGGGAGGATACATTTTATATATATATATATATATTTTTTTTTTTTTTTTTACGTAGCAGCAAAAAAACGTGGGTGCAAAACAACACATCGTGTACACATAGCTGAGTTAAATTCAATGAAAACAATTTTGATTTCTGTGGTAATGACAGAGAACAGACTGATCGACTCAGTCCTTCATCTGCGTCTAATGCGACTTTATATTACACAATAAAACGTCATAAAGTTATGATGCCTTTATAAATCTTTGAAGATTGCGACCAAATTGTGATATATTACTGACGATCTGTTTAAATTTTCTTGTGTGTCGGTATTAATTGTTATTTATTATTTAATGATCTGACACGAATATTACGGAAAGAAATATTTAATGCTTTCATCTTTTCATCATTTTTTTTTTTTTTTATCTTTCCTTCTTTCTTTTTATTTTCCGTTAACAATTTTTTTATTTTTTTTTTAAATTAGAGTTTTTGTTTATTTTTTCTTTCTTTCTTTCATTCTTTCTTTCGTTCTTTGTTTCATTCTTTGTTTTGTTCTTTCATTTTTTTTTTTTTTTTTTGCTTTTCTCTTTACCTTTGTTTCTGGAATATTGCTTTAACAGTTTCTGTCTATCACAGAAAACCTGTAAGTGTGTAAATAAATCGTTGCAAAGTTGTTTTATCTATCACGGTAAACAAAAATAACGAAAAATGGCAGCTTCCATTAATTTCTATTCAGTTTTTTGTTTTTAAAACAAAATCTGTGTAGATTATTTGTGATCACCACAACAAATATACATGAAAATAAAACATGCCATTGAAACTGTTTCATTCTTTCTAGTTTTTCTTTCGCTTGATCTTTCTTTTTTTTCGTCGATTTTTTTTTCTTCTTACTTGTTTACCTGCCGATCTAGTTCTTCTACTTTTCTATTCTACCCATTTTTTCTCGTATTCTTCTGTCTATGAGAAGGTCTTTATAACTGATCCCTTGTTGCTGATCGATACCTCATTAAATTTCGTTAATGGTTCTGTTTGTTATTCTCATTATGCAAAATTGTTTCTCAGCTAATGACGGTTTAATATTAAAATATGTTAAAATGTCGTTCAATATTCATCGATTTTCTGTCAGCAAAAAAAAAAAAAAAAAAAAAAATGTCATCATCACATTTAATAGATTTTTGTTTGTTTAGTTTAATTAAACAAAACAAAACAAGCACAGCTTGAAAAAATATATAATAATAATAATAACAACAACAACAACAACAACAACAACAACAATAATAATAATAATAATAATAATAATAGTACTAATAACAAAAATAAAGAAAAAAAAGTTACCCCCCTCAGAACCATTATAATTTTTTTTTTCCGCGTTCTAAACCGTGTGAAAGACATGACCCATAACAAATGTGCTTGCACCATGTGTCAGTTTTCTTATCACACTTTGTTCAGGGGATTATTTCTCAATTAGAAACCTGTCTCGAGGATACACACGTTTTTCTCTTTCGCTTTGTTCATTACATTAAGTAACACCGCAGGCCACGTGTAGTGGGCGGGTCTGTAAAGCCAAGTTCTCACTACGCGATTTGTAGTAACGATTTTTTTATTTATTCACAAACTCAAAGCATCTACGAAGGCGCATTTTTATTGTGCAGTTTGTGTAACAATTTGTATTATGAGGCTAAAGCTGCATTCACGCAAACGATTTGTGGCATAGCAATTATAATTATGATAATTATAGGTTTTTACCAAAGCTGCATTTACACTAAGCAATTTGTAAAACTGATATTTTCAAAAAATAAAATAAAATAAAATAAATATATAGTAGTAGTAGTAGTAGTAGTAGTAAGAGTAGAAGTAGTAGTAGTAAGTAGTAGTAGTAGTATCTGATCTCTTCTCTGTTATTTTAATGATTTCATTAATATCTAGGTGACATCACCGGAACATTCAGTTATAATTATGTTACATACAAATCAGTTAACCAAATTGCTTAGTGTGAATGCCACTTTAGACTAATGTTGTTCCGATTTAGGTATTTTAACAGTACAAATGAATCCTTATACGACCAACGAGTCGTTTGGTGAGAATGCCACTTAATAATATTACGATTTCACGCAACGAGAGTATCTCTTAATGTCATTACGACGTAGGCGATGTTAAAATAAGAAATCTCTGAGACGGTTCTTCAAATCGCGTAGTGTGAATGCTGCTTCAAGTTAAATTGTCAAGTTACATGACACTTCGCTCTGCGGTTTCGTCTGCGAGGCTGGGCAAGGAAACTGTGGGCAGGAATGTGCAAGTATGGACACAGACTACACATGGACATTTTGTTGTCGAAGTGGTGAATCAAGAAGTAATGATAAAATTAGTATCTGAAGCAATAAGGACTTGTAATTAATGTGTCTGCTATAAAGATGAGTGAAAATGCGTCTTAAACTAACAAGAGCTTCAGTTCACTTTGAAATTCTCAATTACTCAAATATTGCTCCGCCAATAGGATTTCAACTCAGGTCCCCGCTTTGAGGATCCCCGAATTTCTACCAACTGATTTAATAGGAACATTTTCTGTACCATTTTACAAACAACACTCTTACATTAAAGTTCATGCAGAAGGTAATGTTCTTTACAGTCATTGTAATGTTCTTACTCATTCAGACTTTTACCACTCTTACTCATTCAGACTTTTACCACTCTTACTCATTCAGACTTTTACCACTCTTACTCATTCAGACTTTTACCACTCTTACTCATTCAGACTTTTACCACTCTTACTCATTCAGACTTTTACCACTCTTACTCATTCAGACTTTTACCACTCTTACTCATTCAGACTTTTACCACTCTTACTCATTCAGACGTTTACCACTGCGCATCTTCAGATTATGAACTTTGAGGCCAAACACCTGTATTATCCGCGATACACACAGAGCTAATTAATAACAGTAAATTGCAACTGTTCATTTATACGTGTTTTTCCTTCTTATCCTTTTATCCCATCCACCTGCGCAACACTAGACGTGAAATCTAATGTTTATAAACCGCAGAAAATCTCGCAGTAAACTACATCTGCTCGTTTTAATGTATTTTCTCCATTCTGCTTCGCTCCACTTCGGTTTTCCTTCTTATTTTAGCCTCATAATGTCTTCCAAGAGTCTGATTCACCCACACTCACGCACACACACACACACACACACACACACACACACACAGAGAGAGAGAGAGAGAGAGACACTCACAGAAAGAGAGACACACACACATTAATTACCTTGACTTTTAATTCTTCTTTTCCTTCGTCGTCTTCTTATTCTTAATGATATTATTATCAGTATTATTATTATTGTTGTTGTTGTTATTATTTATCATTATTTTTAATTTACTTTTTGTTATTATTTTATTTTAATTATTTAATTTTTTAATTTACTTTTTGTTTTTATTTTATTTTAATTATTTAATTTTTTAATTTAATTTTTTAATTTTTTTTTTTTTTTTTTTTTTATTTTTGTTTTGTCGAGGAGTATGACGTGTTTTCTCAGACCAGTTTCAACCCATTCCACCATTTCTCCTTTCGACTCAGACATCGTTAAAATTTTTTATATAGCCCACACGTCTCTTCATAGTTATTTAACTTCGTTCAGGTTTTTAATCTTCCTTTCCCTGTTCTATCCTTATTTTCTTTTATTTAACTTATTTTCCAGTTCTGCTTCTGTCCTATTTCCATCTTCCAAACCGGATTACCACTAACATTAATATTATTAATAGATTTTAAAGTTGTTGTTTTTTTTGGTCTTAAATCTGTTTTACCATTCTCTCCACGTCCCTGTTTCATCTTCCTTCACAATCCCACATCCCCCGTGGTCACTAACACCCTGTGTCTCTCTCTCTCTCTTGTACTAACATCGCCAGTAGCCCGCAGTGGTCTCTACTAGCGATCTGGAAATCTCCACTACCGAGTTTTCACCCACTGCAAACTGATCAATACTGGGAGCGCCATCTAACGTGTAACTCTCCAATCTACGTTCGACTGAAAAACATAAAAAGAGAAAGCGTGCGGCTTAATACCAATCGGATTATTCCGCGCGTTTTGGATGCGCACGTCCACGTGCAGGAGTACAGGAACGAGGCCCCCTCTAAAACAAAAAAAAATTTATATATTTATATATATATTTCAAAAATATTTTAATATAAAATACACGCGCGTGTAAGTTAAACCTGGAGTTTATAATCGTGCCGGGAAGTTTTGTAACTGTTGACAGGCGTGTGCCAGATGTATTATGTTCTACCTAAGTTCTTGTTATGTTTTACCTCTGTAATGTGTCTTCGTTACAACCAGGACGACGTCTTTGGCAGGGATGTACCGAGTTCACTGTTCGCACGCAGTCTTCGGTAACAGATTTATTTGAAATTTTGCTTTCTTGGCTTCTTGTTGTTGTTGTTGGGTTTTTTGGAATGTCTATGCGGAGGAAATTATGGAAGAAAAATAGGAAGCTATGCCGTGGTTTTACCGTTGACCATATTGTCGTTCCCGAGGATTTGACGTTGGATGTCGTCGTGGTAAGGCTTGGTCGTCGTTGTGTTTTGAAACTTTTTTTTGTTTGTGATTTTACGGTATTTCACGGTGTTTCATATATTCATATATTCATATATTATTATTATTATTATTATTATTATTATTATTATTATTATTATTATTATTACTTTTGTTGCTGCTATTATGAAATCACTACTGGTACTACTACAACAACTACTGCTATACATTAGCTATTTCTATTATTATAACTACTACTACTACTACTATCACTTCTGTTACAACAGCCTCTTTTGTTGGTAACATTTACTGTTACTGCAACTACGTCTACTAATACCATTACTATTACTATAATTACTACAGCTACCACTACTATTATTACTACTACTACTGCTTCTGACACTACAACTACCGCAGGTAGTTCTACTATATCCACTACTACTATACTATTGCTACTACTACTATTACTACTACTACAACCACTGCTACTGCAACCACTACAACTACTTGTACTATTTCTGTTATTATTACTACTACAAACTACTGGTACCACTACTACTATTTTTTTTATTGTTGCTACTAAAATATTTCATTGCAGATTTATTACTAGTGCTGCCACCTTGATTTCTGAGTTCCTTTGGGTTTTTTTTTGTATGGGGGGGGTTGTTTCAAAGGTAAAGAAATAATTCAGTGGGAATGCAATCGTATTAATTTCGTAGGTTTTTTTTCACTGTTTTGTATGTTCCTATCAAGTCTGCAAATAATATTTCTGACAAGATTAAAGGTTCTGTAGATATCCATAGGGCACGCGGAATACTTAATTGCCAAGATTTTTGCTAAAGGTTAAGATTCTTCGGCAGAAAGTCTAAACGCCCATTCTCACTAATACGCATTCGTAGACCGAAACGTACGCAAATATAACACATTAATACTCATATTTGAGGAAATGTCTTTACAATACACGCACGTGCACACACGTATGCTATTTTTTTTTTTTTTTTATTCGACTATTCGTTTTATCTGGTTTTCGGTTCCTTTATATTTGTTTCTCTTTATTCTTTCTTTCTATTTCTTTCTATCCTTCTTTCGTAATTTTTTCTTATCCTTGAACGAATGAATGTACGAACGAATTGAATAAATAAATAAATGCTTGAGTGAAACTTAAATATTTACCGCTTTAAATTTCGATTTTTTCTAAAAACTTAGATAATATAAAAGAGAAAGCAGCGACTGAGTTCTCTCTTCTGGTTAACGTATAAACTATATATAGTTCACCTATTTTAGAACTCATAAAATTTATGCATTATATGTTTACGTGTTTATATATGCATACAGTAATCTATGTATGTGTATTTATGCACGTACATATTATTACAAGCACATATGTATATGTATTTATATTTGTATATATCTATGTATTTATATATGTTTATATGTACGTATGTATGTATGTGTGTGTATGTATGTATGTATGTATGTATGTATGTATGTATGTATGTATGTATGTGTTATGTACAGACAAACGTATCTATGTAAGCACCCACTCACATTTGAAACGATAAACACTGACCAGTGAGACAAACACATTAATTTTATTAGAGACAAAACAGCGGAGTGTGACGCTACAAGTTGTAAATCGACTACAGTTTACCCGCAGGCTTTCTCCTCTTTATTGGACATAACGCTTGACGGAGTCTGCAATTTCACGCAGTTCATAACGCGTTATGCGTAATAACCAGTACAGTGCCGGTCGAAATTGTCAAAGAACTTTGGCCGCTCTTCAAACGGACAGGAAAGATGGTTTTCGCGAAGTGCTTATTACTACTGTTTACAGTGTAAATTAAGAAATATGGTTACGTATCGCCAATAAGATATGTTTTTGGTTTTCTGGCCATACATTTGTGTAGTTTAGATGGTGTTTTTTTTTTTTTTTTTTTTAAATGGGTGTAGGTTTTCGTGATATGTAATCTGTGTATTTATGTAGGTGTGGGTAAAACGTGGATACATAATTGCACGTGTTGGTGTGTGTGGGTGTTTGGCTGTTTTGCGATAATTTCATTTTCAGCGTGTATATCTGGTTGTATGCTGTTATGTAATATTGCATGTTTGGTTTTGAAAGGTTGTAATTTTAATTGTATATTTGTGTGGATGTTTGATTTTTTTCGTACAGGTGTCTGGGGTATTTAAAAAGTTACGTGATTTTACATTTAGGTGTATCAGTGAGTTTGTGGTATAATTTATGTTTGAGCATGTGCTTAATACCTCGGAATGTGTGCATGTCTTATCAAGTGTGCGTGTCTCAACATGCTTATCGTGAGTCGTGCAAATGCATATTTATGGCTGCTTATTACAGGTTTTGTATAACAGCAGAGGTGTGTGTGTGTCTGTGTCAGAGTTTTGTTAACGTGTGAGAATTTTCTTTCACTGCTGTCGTTTTGACAGAGTTATTGTCCGTTCCATTAGTACGCCATGATTAGCTGCGTTATTAACATTCAGTTCATTTGATGTGAGTCGTTAGCAACAAAATCCATAACATCGCATTAGTCACAAAACCATTTAATACACGATTCCATGTTTATTTCGTTTGTGTATTACGAATCGGTACTGCGTCGTCACACGTAACTGAAATTGATTAAACTCTCTTTAAAAAATCATTACAAGATTTGTCCTTTTCTGCGTTTTATACGTGATGATTTTTTTTTTCAGTTCTTATAACTATTGTTATCTTTTTTATAATTTTCTTATCATTTCTTCGTAAAGGACTCGTAATATTAGCTATTTTTGTCTCTGATTATAGCTGTACAACTCATTGTCGTTTTGCACAGTTCTTGATATTACCAGTGTATGTATGATTAGTCATACAAATTGTTCGTATGCGATTAGTCATATTATAAAATGTGTACGTGATTAAGCCATACGGTTATTTCTTTTATACCTGATTGGTCATACTATGAAATATTTACGTTATTAAATAGTCAAATCTGCTGCTGTATAGTGTAATCACAAAATATATTCAGATTTACTTGTATAGTCCATTAGTACGTAATAAATTACTAAATACTGATTTTACGTGATTATTCATATCACATATTTGTACGTGATAAGTCATTTTATAAAATTTGTACGTAATTCGTTTTTACGTAATAGATCACTTAATATTGTTTTTTACGTGATAAGCCATAAATAATTCGTTATTATTACGTGACTATTTATATTTTTTTCGATGTGATTAGTCATCTTAAGAACGAACGTAATGAATCACGTGAATAGTATAATTCGTTTGTACGTTATCACGGTTTTTCGTCAGTACGCAATAAGTCATAAAATACGTACGTTTTTATTCGTACGATTTGTCTTTACGTTTTAAATATGAAGAGCAATTGCGTTAAATCGCATTAAGTGATCATTTTAACAAACCGTATTGTTCTGTAACAGTCTATCTGACGAAGAGACTTATTTTAAAAGCTAAAAGAAAAAAAAAAGAAGTGATTGACGTGTTCAGGGAATTCTTGATGGAAATCAGAGCTTAGCTGTGGCAAATGGCTGTCAAATATCGAACCATTAATTTAACAACAAAAAACAACAAACAAAAAAAACAAACAAACAAAAAACAGCAAAAAAATATATATATAAAAAAAAAAGAAGAAGAAGAAAGAAAGAAAGAAAGAAAAGGGAAGAAAATGATAATAAAGAAAAAAAAAAAAAAAAACGGTGTGATAGAGAAAATACGAAAAGGTTTCCACATCACAATTTTTTTTTTCGTTTTGATTTTGATATTTTTTCTTTATGATTATTATAATATATATATATATATTTCATTCTTTTAATTTTCTTAATCACTGCATTTTTTAATGTGAGAGCAGGTTGGAACAGTAAAACACGATAATATCTCATTATCATTTCCAGCAATCCCGCATACGGAAAGAAGAAAATTAGAATTTAACTCATCATTGTAGACAGCAATGTTTGAAATCTGGTTTTCATTGCATTAATCATGGTCTTACGTCATCCAGTAAATGTGTTGTACATAAATTTGACTTAATTCGAGTAATTCCAAGTAAACGACAAGATTCGATTTAAATACACTTCACCGTACATTATTCATCAAACCCGCATAATTCGAATAATTGAAGTTAACAGGTTCGAATTAAGTACGGTTTTTTTTTTTTTTTTTTTTTTTTTTTTTTTTAAATGTATAAATTATATTAGAGTAATTTACTGATATAACATTGCAACGAATGTGGTGAGTAAAAATAATAATTCTATTACGTTACTCTTATTATTTTATTACAGAAATATCACAGTGGTGGGTAAAAGATAATTAATGTAGAAATATATATATTTAAACAAAAAAATAGTTGCTATTTATTATGGAAAGTTAGGAAAAACTTAAATAATCAAAATACAGAATTTTAAAATGGAATATAAACTATTTTCTTTTGATAATTCCGAAAGTTATGCAACCAGTAAATAAATAAATAAATAATAAACAAACCTAAACAAAGAAATAAATAATAAGTAGGTAAAATAAAATACATAATAGGTCACTGCTGATTATATAACAATTATTACTGTTACTACAATTCCTTTCACAGTAACATAACGCAAGCACAAAACTATTATTATCATTATTATAATTATAATAATTATTATCATTATTATTATTACAATTGTTGTTGTTGTTGTTGTTGTTGTTCCTGTCATCGTCGTAATTGCGGACAATTCTTTTTTTTTTCTTTTTTTTTTATTAAACTAAATTTTATTATTTTGCTGCTTTGTGTTTTAAATTCGAGAATTCTAACATAAATTCATGCCGTCCATTAATGAAGATGTGACTTCGACCATAGTCTCAGTCCATCAAATGAATTTGCCATTTAGATAACGATCGTGCCTGTATCCATAAAGTTAAATAACAAATAAAAAAAAAAAAAAAAAAAAAAGAAGAAAAAATTACACAAATGTAAATAAAATATGAGACGATCTCTTGGTTACGTGAATATATTGCATTCAGTCGCATTTTCCCGTGGTTTCTATGGTTATTGATTTGGTCGAGTCATTACTACAGAAACGTAATATGTCCTCTGCGAATTCTTTGCTCAAAATAGACTTTGGTTCAGTGGTTAGAGCGCTTGACAGAGAGGTGACGATTGCAGATCCACTCTAGTTGGGTAATTTCCCGTTCCAGCCATAACTGGTTTACGAAAGGCTAAATTATAATATTAAGACGTATCGTGTATAGATGGTACTGGTAGTACCTTGTGTATCTTGTTTATTTTGTAATGGAAGAATTTTATACTGTATATAAGTCAATAGTTTCAGAATCGATTCCCAGTAGTATACGTATTGTTGTCATTCCCGTTTCAGTTATTACAGATTTATTGAAGCCTTTTCAGGTTATATGTTTTCTGTGTGTATCACATATCACTTTATAACGAGTAGCCCAAGGTGTAACAGTATCAGGTTTCTTCTCCCGAATGAGCATTAGATATAAATCGTATTAGTATTGTTAAAAAAAAAACAACAACAACAACAACAACAAACAACTAAATATTTAATGAACATTGATCCATTTTTGTTAGATACAGAATGACAGATAATCAATTTAATTATTATAATTTGAAGTAAGGTTCATTTAATAAAATAAATAAATGAATGAATGAATAAACAAAAAACCAAACCTCCCCAGCTAAAAACAACCCCCAAAAAACGACATTACGATAAACAGCATGAAACAATAATGTAACAAAATGGTGTGTTATATTGGTGAACTGGCTGTATTTTGATGAATTTATATTGTATTATTTTATTAATCAATTATTATTGTGCTCTGTTTTTGTTTTTTTATCATTATTCTGATTACTAATTTTAAAATGAATGGCTAAATACACTTCACTGTATAATTTTCAAGAAAGTTGTCTACACATCCACATATTCGTGCACATGAGATATAACCTCTGCCTGTGCTAAAACATTCCGCACAGGGGTTGCGAACTCGATACCTGTCTGTCTGTCAGAAGGGAGTCGGTTAAGCACCGAGATACGTCAGTAGATGAAGATGATTGAAATACTGAGATAGTACAACGCTTCATTTGTTTAGTTTGATTAGTTTAGATTTCAAGATTTGTTAGAAGAAACAGGACAAAATTTCAATCAATCGATCGTTGTCAATAATAGGATGTGTTCAGGATTTTACTTTTTAAATACCACAACAGTAGCAGCAGAAACAGTAATAACAATAATAATAATAATAATAATAATAATAATAATAATAATAATAATAATAACAACAATAATAATAGTAATAGTAATAGTAGTAGTAGTAGTAGTAATACTAATAGTAGTAGTAACAGTAATAATAATAATAAAACAATAATAGTAGTAGTAGTAGTAATAATAATAATAATAATAAAATAAAAATAGTAATAGTAGTAGTAGTAGTAGTAGTAATAATAATAATAATAAAACAAAAATAGTAATAGTAGTAGTAGTAGTAGTAGTAGTAATAATAATAATAATAATAATAATAATAATAATAATAATAATAATAATAACAATAACAATAACAATAACAGTTACAATTATAACCACACAAGAACAACTACTACTACTATCAGTATCTCCAACAAGAACAGACAGGTAGGCAACACGAACGTGAAAGAGAAAAAAAAAAAAAAATACGCACACAGCCAAACTCTTTTTCTTTTTTTTTTAAGAATGATCTGTTATTTACACAAGCCGAAAACACTCCACGGAATCATAATTATGTTAACTTGTTGATTGGTTGTCCAGATTTTGTTGCCAAGATCTGTTACAAACAACCTGAGCAGCATCTCAACAGCATCTGTGTTTCAATCTGATAGCGCTGGTCTCTCACTGTGCGTTCTGCATTAACAAAAAAAAAAAAAAAATCACATCTATTCCCTCTCCCGGCGAAAATTATTAGATTCGTTAAATATCAATTCTGCTGGAGAAATCTGTTTATCGTTTCAATATTAAGGTCTTCCCGTGGTGAAAGGATCCAAATTTAAAAGCCCGAATGCATTTTGTTAATTTTAAAGCGATTGTTTTGATACAGTGTGCTTGTCATAGAGTGAATATGTATGTAAAAGGTGTCTGTAACTATGCATACATACGTACGTAGAGTAATAATATTTCTGTGGTTTTTGGACAATGACCAAAAAATATGGTGGTTTTTTTTTGTTGTTTTTTTTGGAACGGAACTGTATTTACTTCGATAAATAACTTGTTATTTACACGCACAGATATACGTGCACACACACACACACACACACACACACACACACACACACACACACAACACACACACACACACACACACACATAACCCTAATCCCTTACCCTAACCTAATCCTATATATATATATATATATATATACATACAGTTTTCAAAATTACTATTTTAATATTTGCTTGTTTAGATCATAAAAGACGTTTAAAATAAATATAATAATAAAACAGCAGTTTTCTTTAACAAATAAATCGTTTGTTATTGAAGAACTATTTTGTTTCGATGTATGGTCTTTGTACGCCAGAAAAAAGAAAAAAAAAAGGTATGCGTGAATCTACAGCAATCAAGAGTAATGTGTTCAGAAATAAAACAGCTAATTTATTTAATTTTTGAATTATTTATGATTGCACGATAATAATAATAATAATAATAATAATAATAATAATAATAATAATAATAATAATAATAATAATAATAATAATAATAAATTTAACAAATTGGTATCTGTCTTAATATATAAGTTTTATCCTGCAGAGGTCGAAAGGACACTGCAGCTCGGCAAAGCCTCGTTGAATCGTACGATTCTCAACTTCGCAGGGTAAAGCAGATATGTTAAGACAATAACCAGGTTTTTGTTTTTTGTCTTGTTTATTAACGTGCACCTGTTGCAGAGATGATATATTTCCAAATGTTTGTTTTACTTTCTTCTTGTTAAAGAAAGAAACAAATTTTCAATAATATATATATATTATAAATATATATATATTTTTTTTTTTTGTTCTTGAAATTTTAATCTGTAGTATTGCTTTGATACCTTTTAATATTTCATAATAACTTATTATTTATAAATAATTATTTATTTTGCTGCACTTTATTTTATTTTATTTAACTTCATTTTATTTTATTTCTTTTTATGTTATTTTATTTTATATCATTTTCTTTTCTTTATTTTCATTTCATTTCATTCATTATTTTTATAAAGATATTTATGGTTATATATCTTAAATGTTCCTTATTAGGAGGCTCTCTCAAATGCTTCACTCAAATGTATTCAGAAGTGTTTTTCTTTTTTCCATTGATTACTAAGAAAATATATCTGTTTCAACTAATGTCCAAATCTTGTTGATTTTGTTCTGTTTTTCGATTCTGTTCTATTCTACTAGATTTGTATCTCTCTCTCTCTCTCTCTCTCTCTCTCTCTCTCTCTCTCTCTCTCTCTCTCTCTCTCTCTCTCTCTCTCTCTCTCTCTATATATATATATATATATATATATATATATATATATATATATATATATATATATATATAATATTTTTTTATTTTTTTAAATGCTAACTTACTAAAGTCAAGGTTACTGTTAGTATGGATATGGCGAGTTACCGGTGTGTGGTAGTATTATGTATCGGTATGTTTGCTCTTGTGATATTCATCAGGAGAATTGAGAGAAAACTAATAAAAACTGAAATGTACCCACTGTACAGAACCGTTAAGTATTTACCACAGTCTGAAGTTAATTCTAGCAGAGAGAATTCGACCGGAGTCAAAATTGATCGTTAAACAGATAGTGTTTGCCTTAATTTATTTGTAGATTCAGTATTTTCTTATTAATCAGCAAGACCAGCTTTCGATAGTTTTACTGTACTGTTATCTGTCTGTGTCTGTGCGTGTCTGTCTGTGTCTGTGTGTGTGTGTGTGTGTGTGTGTCTGTGTGTGTGTGTCTGTCTGTCTGTCTGACAGGACTATCTTGCTCCACACAGCTGCATCTTTGTGCATCTGTGTAAGGAAATAAACTATTTGTGTAGCAGATTCGATTAGCAGTTTCCATTAGCTAAATTCCAAAGTTGAAAACTTCGCTTGTGCACGACATCAGTTGAGCAATTTGCTTGTTAAAGCTCTCTCTCTCTGTGACATGATTTACTTCTAACACGGAATTAAGTCAGCTGCGCCATTTTTACGGTTTAAAAAGTCCAACAATATCGAATTTCTCTGTGTACTGACTTCCAGAGAAAGACGCCCTTTCAGACGTACAGACTGCCTTTGTCGACAGTTCTGTCCTGTAACGACGTTTTGATGAATTCCGTACTGGCAGTTGCCGCGACCCTACGTCTATGCAAATGTCGTCACGACGCTGATGGTGTCATCAGTGCAGACGATGCTTCACAAAGGTCGGCTTTACGTTGTTGTTATGGTTTTTTTCTTCTCTTTCTGAGATTGATAAAACGTGTCATGAATAATGGATGTTTCAGTTGACAGCGAAATCTCGTAGACTTCGTCTCTTACAAACGTGTGCTGTCCTTTCTCTGTCTGTCTGTCATGTTCACCCGTCCGTCCATCAATCCATCGGTGTGTCTGTTTATCTCTGCCTCTCTGTCTGCCTGTCTTTGTTTCTAACTGTCCATCCATTTATCCATCTGTGTATATATCTCTCTTTGTCTGTTTATCTAACAATCCATCATCTATCAGTCTACATACTCCTTTACATCTATCTTTCCATCTGTCTGTATGTCTTTGTATCTATCTAATCTCTATCTATCTACCTATCTGTCTGTCTGTCTGTCTATGTGTCTGTCTGTCTGTTGTCTGTCTATCTATCTACCTATCTATCTATCCATCCATTTATTTATTTTATCTATCTCTATGTGTCTTTTTGTCTGTATCTATCCATCTATCCTTTTATCTATTAATCTATTTATCTACTTATCTGTCTATCTATCTATTTGTCTGTATGTCTGTCTGTGTATCCGTCTCTCTGTCTCTCTATCTTTCTATCTATGTATATATCTATCTATCTACTTTTGGATGTATTTCTATTTGTTGTCTTCAAGATTATCTTGCTCGTTTTCATTCAGTCTTGCTCCCAGTGTAAGAACTGTCACCTAGTCTTTGTCTCTCTCTCCCTCCTTTTCATATTTTTTCTCTTTCTCATTATAAAATTCTTGTATCATACATCTAATCTTAATAAAGTCATAGAACTATGCGTGGTCATGTCTGACTCTTGAAAAATGGCAGCAGTGGTTTATAATCGAATGATTCTTGGATGGAATCGTCTACTATTTCAGAATTAACAGATAATGGATATTACACGTGCAGATGTATTTGTTTTCAATATAAAAAAAATGACTCAAACTCTGGTAGCTGTCAGAATTTCCTTTAATCAAGAAATCATGTTTAAGTAGTGTCTGAAGCATTTTGTCATTGGGAACCTGTTGGATCGGGAAAAAAATTATATAGAGGTTTTGTAAAAGTTGGTGGTATCAGTTTGCTCCGATGAATTACTTAACTGTGAAGACTAACAGACGAACTGAAATTATTTTGCCAGTTTTCTACAATGGCGTTCGCCTGGCGTGTCTTCCATTCGTCTTCCAGTAATAACAATAACAGCTACACGAACCACGAGAATAAATTGCCAATTGATTACAGAACGGAATACGCTGCAACGCGGTTTCGACATAATGCAGGAACGGAACAAAGCTTCGCTTATTTAAAACGAACAAACTAAATTAATGACCGGGCTTAAAATCGCGATGCTCCGGGCTAAAACTCCGAAGTCGGCTGCGGATAAACGAATATTGACATTTTCGCCTGGCGGAATTTCGCCAGGTAAATCCCTCCCGTTTATTCGAGTGATCCTTCTTCGAGATTGTTCCGGTGCGCGCGCGGGACAAAGACGTTATTTACAGACTATTCATAAAAACGAAGAGGATGACAAATGAACCCATCCCGGAGGAAATTAAACTTATAGCATGCCGTTTCTGTCTTTTGAAAACTGATCGATCCCAGTGTCAGAAGATTTCATGAGAATTGTGCCGTCAACACAATTAGCTGTGGTATTAAATTCGTGCAGCGTCTTATAGTAGGTTTATATGCAGAACCGGCCGAGTAATTTCAGCTGCCATTTCATTTCCATTATTACTGATCCTCTTTTTGGAAAAACTCTTCTATTGCGTCGTAAGGATGTGTGCACTGAAGAAAAGATAAATAAATATGGATGTGTGGAGTTATGAGTGGGGAGATACACTTGCGACAGGATGGATGGGTGGATGAATTTTTGAACAGACGGAGACGGTGACGGACAAACGCACAGATAGTTAGCTGCTGGACAGACGGAGAGGGGAATCGTTAGAGGAAAGTACGGATTGACGGACTGATAAAATGAAGACTCTCAGAAACATTTTAAATTATACACACAGTTATGTTTAAACACGACATTCACGGTCTTACCCAGTACCCACGATATATCTACTCTCAGTCTCACTCACTCACTCACTCTCACTCACTCTCTCTCTCTCTCCCTCTCTCTCTCTCTCTCTCTCTCTCTCTCTCTCTCTCTCTCTCTCTCTCTCTCTCTCTCTCTCTCTCTCTCTCTCTCTCTCTCTCTCTCTCTCTCTCTCTCTCTCTCTCTCTCTCTCTCTCTCTCTATTTCTCTCTCGATCTCTCTCTCTATTTCTCTATTTCTCTCTGTATGTCTCTTTCTGTCTCTCTGGCCCTTTTTCTCTGTCTCTTTGTTTTTCTCTCTGTCTCTGTATCTCTATATCCCTCTGCTCCTTTTTATAAATCTTTCTGTCTTCCTCTCTGTCTCTCTCTCTCTATATCACTCTCTCTGTTTCTCTCTCTCCCTCTATATCTCTCTCTGTCTATATCTCTGTACCTCTCTATCACTTTGTGCTCCTTTTCATCAATCTTTAATAACATATCAAGACGCTTAATAAATCAGACATTAAGACTCTAGCTCGAACACTAAAAAGAACTGATCTCGCCGCTAATCATACTTCATGCCGCTAAGCCAAATCCTGACACGAGTTTGAAAATGACAGTTCCACTTACTTACAATTACACCTTCATTTTTCTTCTTTCTTAATATGTAATGTGTGTGTGTGTGTGTGTGTGTGTGTGTGTGTGTGTGTGTGTGTGTGTGTTTTGATAGATCAAAAGACGCTCTAAAGTTCACTATAGGACAGTCACTTACATTTTCATATCTCATCTCGGATAGTGCAGGAAAGACTTGTTTGATTAATGAACTACTAAATGTAAAATATATAGTTTTGATATGTGAGTGTGTATATACATATGTATGTATGTATGTATGCATGCATTATGTATGTCTGTATATATGTATATGTATCTATGGTGTATATATACGCATGTATATGTGTATATATTACGTTTGTTCATAGTTAAATATTTGGGCTTGTGTTTAAATTGACATACAGCAGAAAATTCAAAATGTCTTTTAATCAATGACTGCTCTTCGGCGTTATCACATTTACTCATCAGTTATCCTCGACGCTTGTTTGCAACTTCTCTAAACTCCGCGATTCATTTTTTGATTTAATAAACTTCTGGTTTTATCTTCACTGTTTTCCTAACATCTTTATGTCACGAGATTCGTAACGTTGTTAAGTTTATGATTTTCCTCTCAAGTTATTAAGTTTGTTGTGGGTTTTAGCTAAAAGCAAGTCAAACTATTTTATTATGTTTTCGTCGTTCGAGTCTATTGATCTGATCTCAAGTTCAATTCCTGGCAAGCGTCTGACCTTTAACAAGCCAACAGATGTTATTGTTTGTTTAATAATAATAATAATAATAATAATAATAATAATAATAATAATAATAATAATAATAATAATAATATAATAATAATAATAATAATAATAATAATAATATAGTAATAATAATAATAATAATAATAATAGTAATAATATAATAATAATAGTAATAATAGTAATAATAACAATAATAATATAATAGTAATAATAATAGCAGTAATAATATTAATAGTAATTATAACAATAATAATAATAATAATTATCATCATCATCATAATTATCATCATCATCATCATATTTGTGGCTTGTTGTCAGGTATAAATATAAAGAGAATCAAACAGAACGACAAGTTTACAGAAATAACATTAAAAGTGTTGTTGACACAAAGACAGATAGAGAGATTCTAGAACAGGGAGAGATAGAGAGATTTTAGAACAGGGAGAGATAGATATAGAGATAGAGAGATAGAATGAGAGAGAGACAGAGAACATGAAAGACAGATAGAAAGAGAGATAGCAGTTTCTTATATAATAAATACATACTGACAAACAAAACATTTGTGAAAGTTAAATAAACAAATTAATTAATTAATTAATTACCGAAAAGCAAAAAAAGATCTTTACGATAAAAAATATGATTCAATGACATAACAAATTAAGGGCAAACACATGAAATGCTGTGCTGTGTTGGTGGGCTGTCTATACGTACGTGAGTTGAAATGTGTCCCCGAGGTCCTATCCACCTTCATTAGACTGCTTCTTATCTGACATTGTTCCGTAACAACCATAACATATTAAACCCTGCAGTCATAAAAACAACTGGGTTTGGCCTTTGTATAGAAGAAGAAAAAAAAAATTGCTTTACTGAATTTTATTTCGCCAGTGAGATACAGTTT
>CM022671.1:34456682-34534182 GCA_012295275.1 Chrysomallon squamiferum | reverse complement strand
AAGGTCGCCAAGAGATTTAATCGGAAACGAGACAAGACGGCACTGATTTCTCTCCGGTGCTGCGCTACATGAAACGCTTAAAACAACGTCATGGTGACCAGTCAAAAATAAAAGCAAAAATGTCCGCCATCTTTGAATAACAACATTTGGGGACGGGAGATTTCTTTCTCTTCTACTCTTTTTCTTTTCTTTTCTTTTCTTTTCTTTATTATTATTTTTTTCAACAACTTCATCTCTATAATTGCGAGTTGAATCTGCGCTTTCTTTCCGCCACTTTATTGCTTTCGCAAATTATAGCAATCATGGCGCTAGTTGTGAAAACTCAGTGACCGAGAATCCGCTAACGTAATGAATTTCGTTCGGACATTTTTCTCCAATTCGATTAATTAATACAGAGTGATGCGTGCGAAATTCACCGTCGTTAAAATCCTACAGAAAGCATAAATTCAAACCCGCTGGCACATTTCAGCGACGGACGAACTTCTAAGAAACACTCATGTTCCATTTTACGTTGTGTGAAAGTCTTCGACCTACTCCTCTGCCTTTTCTTCTTCATCATCATCATCTTCTTCTTCTTCTTCTTCTTCTTCTTCTTCTTCTTCTTCTTCTTCTCTTCTTTTTGTTCTTCTTCTTCTTCTTCTTATTATTATTATTCGTCTTATGATTCTCATCTTCATCAATATCATCATTATTATAATCATTATCAGTATTATCGTCATCATCATCATTATTATTATTATTATTACTATTATTATTATTATTATTATTATTATTATTATTATTATTATCATTATACCTTTTATTCTTTCTTTCTTTCCTTTTTTCTTTTCTTTTTCTTGTCTTCGTTATAAAAAAAAAAAAAAAAACATCGCTCCTACCTCACTGGACTTCTCTGATTTGTTTTCATGCGGCGACACACTTTGACTGAGTAATCGCACATTACGTTGTGTTTCCTGCATATTATCTCTTCGTTAATTACAGCTGATTTGAAACCCAGTGGCGCCCTCTCGCGTGGAAAACTCGACGTGACAGGGATCTCTCTTTCTTTTGTCACATTTAAAAAAATGCTTCCAACGTGCGTACAGCGACGAAGTATTGAAATAGCGTTCTGTAAATAGCTGACTTGAAAAAAAGAATCGTTATCGGTGAGGGTGAATGAATGTACTCTAATTTTATCTGTCATCTGACACTCGTTGGTAAATGTGTGCCAGTGGTAGAAGAAATAACAAAAGAAGTGGCAGCTGTTGTAGTAGAAACAGCAGAAGTTGTAGCGGCAGCGGCAGTAACAGTGGGAATTGTTGAAACTGTAGTTGTAGTAGCGGTAGTAGTAGTAGTAGTAGGAAAAACATGAGTATCAGTACTGGTAGAATTAATAACAGGAAAAGTAAAATTAGTTGTAGTTTTAATAGGGACAGTAAAGGCAGTAATACCAGTAGTAGTAGGAACAGTAGACGTTGTAGTAGAAGGAACAGTAGACGTTGTAGTAGCAGTAGTAGAAGGAACAGTAATAGTTGTAGTGGCAGTATTAGTAGGAACGGTCAAAGTTATAGTACCAGCAGTAGTAGGAAAAGTAGAAGTAGTAGTTGCACTAGTAGTAGGAACAGTAGAACTACTTGTAGCAGAAACAGTAGTAGTAGCAGCAGCAGTGTCGGTAGTAGTAGAAGTTGTTATTGTAGTTGTAGTAGGAGAAGGTTAAGCCGAAGTAGGAGAAAATGTAGTTGTAGTAGTAGCAGTAGTAGTACTTCAGTAGTAGAAGTAGTTGTTGTGGTAGGAACAGTAACAGTAATGGAAATATCTGTTACTAACAAAACTGAAATGTTTGATAAAATTATAGTAACTGCTCAAAATTTAATTACCACTGAATGTTACGTGTCAAAAGTAAAATGACCCTTGACCCTTGACATTATCAAATGTTTTAATTTTTCTACCCGTAAATAACGACATTAATAATAATAATAATAATAATATAAATAAAATAAATAAATGAACGCTCGGCCAAAAAATGAATTCCAGACCATTTTCAATCTTCATGATTTTAATTTCTTTTTTAATTTCTTTTTTAAATCTTTTTTTCCTCTTTATTTGTTTCTAGTTCTTCTTTCAATTTTTTTTTTCTTTTTTTTTTTTTGGTTTTAAATTTTGTTTTTTTTTTTTTTTTTTTTTTTTTTTTTTTGGACCATTTTACTTCTGTTTACTAGAGGTTTTTTTTTCTTTTTATGACTTTGATCACATTTGGTTAACAACTGTCTTCAAATCGATGCCAGATTGCTCGCTCTGCCAGCCAAGAGTTGTCAACTTTACGAGTTCCAGCACTTCGGATCGTTCCATTTCTCCACTGACCAAACTCTTGCTGGATGCAAAAAGCAAAACGAGGGGAAATGTTGTTACGACTGTTTTGTTTGGCAGCTGATATCACGTATTGATTGCTGCAACGCTGAAACAATTTGTCACTCGATTTGAAAAGTTCTCCACTCTCGCGAAATAAGATTTTTCTCAAACGACATTTCGCTAAAACTGAAACGACTCATTACGATGTCGGCAGTGTTGAAGTATGCGCTGGAATAAAAGATTGTTACAAGTTAGAATGTTTGCTGACACAACAATTGTGGCTGGAATGTGTGGCTGGGATGTATTAGCTTTGTTTGTAGACATATATATATATATATATAAAATCTTAAATTTTATTTTATTTTCAATTTATTAAGTTTTATCCAAAAACACATCTTTTTTTTTTTTTTTTTTACTAAATCAATGACAGCAGAAAACAGCGATGGCGACAATAATTGTAGAAGCAGCAACAGTAGTGGTAGTAGTAGTAGTAGTTCTTGTTGATGCCGTCGTTACTGCATTTCTTATCGCCGCATCTTGTTCTTACTGGTTCTGTTGTAATAACAGTATTACTGTAATACTAATAACACAGGTAGTAGTAGTAGTAGTAGTAATAGTAACAGTGGTTGTTGCTGTTGTAACAGAAGTGGCAGTAGAAGGACTCAAATTACACAGAAATTGTTTTAAAAAATCAAATATTTCCTGTTATTGTCGTTTTCAGGGTTAAAACTTAAAAGAAGAAGAACACAGCTAAATTATCTCTGTCTTCAGTTACCTTCTCGTACAGCGTCTCCTAGGAAATGCATTAAACAGAAAACAAAACAGGGCAGAAGCTACATGATACTTCTCACATAACACTTGTGCCTGCAGACATCGTTTTATTGTGGCTCTTAATGGTTTTTTGTCGGTTTCACAGACACGACCACATACATGATTAATAGGTCGTGGAAGGGAGTATGTACAAACACACACACACACACACACACACACACACACACACACACACACAGACACACACATACGCACAGATGGATAGACGTAGATTTATATAAATAAGTAGATACATATATATGTAGTAACAAGGTCAGAATATGCGTAAAGTTCTTTAAAAGGATATAATTATTTTAACAGTTTATTTCTTTAGATAGATAGGTAGATAGATGCATATGTGCTAGGGTTGTTGGTTTTTTTCTTCACATTTTTAGTCTTCAGCTACTTTGTAATCATACTATTATTCGCTATTTTTTAAATGAGTGTCGAGTCTCGCAAATGAATCTGGCTGGGCAGTTTGCCCTTCTATCAAAGTAACGATGTGTTTTCTGTCACCAAAGGCTGTCGATTATGAAAATAATTACAATAATAGGTTATTCCATCGTCTTTCAATTATGGCCTAAATGATAAATCACGCTAATTGGACAAGATAATAGAAATATTGAGTCTCTCTCTCTCTCTGTCTCTGTCTCTCTCTCTCTCTCTCTCTCTCTCTCTCTCTCTCTCTCTCTCTCTCTCTCTCTCTCTCTCTCTCTCTCTCTCTCTCTCACACACACACACACACACACACACACACCCCCAATATCTGTATTTCTATCTGTCTGTCTGTACCTCTCATTCTTATTTTGTCTGTACTTCGGTGTCTGTGATCAGTTTGTTCGCCTTGATTTCTCTCCTTCTCTGTTTCTATTCATTTCTCGTAGTTTCTCTTTTGATAAATTCATACAAGTAAATGAGGCAAGTAAAAATAACATTTTTTTTTTTAAAGTAAATATTTATAAAAGACATCATCAAAGAAATATATTATTTCATGTTTATATCTAAACATACTTCAGTTAACTAATGCTTTGTGAAACATCGTATATTGAACGAGGTTTGCTATTTCATACAGCAGTGAGGATCAAAGTGGTTTTCATTGTTATTAAAAATGAAACGAAGGCTAAACAAATTCTGTTCGAACATTTGTAATCATCTTGACATTTCAGAAAATTAAAATAACATTAAATCGGAGTAGAGTTAATTTGGGATGTATATAAGTAAGACATTAAGTCTACTCAGATTTAATGCAATTTTAGCTGTCTCAAATGTCAAGATGTCTGACAAAATTTGTTTTATATGCATATATGTGATTACACGAACATGCATACATACATATATATATATCTGTATTATATAATATATTCCAAGAATCGCATATGTATTAAATTAATTTATATTGATGATTTTTTTAATATTTCACATTCATTACTTTCAATGAAAGTAGAAAGAAGGTTTTCTATTAAAAAGAAAGACTTTTCAACATTTTCTTTAAAAATGAGAAAAGAAAAATTTATGGAAAGAAAAAAACAAAAAAAGCTTGCCTGAAGGTTTTTCATAGGTCTCTTTGTTCTAGACAAAACGCAGTTTGCAAACTTATGAATATTATTAAAAATATGAATTGTGTTTTACGGCTATTCTATAAATTTCGGAGAGAAAGAAATGAACCACGTAATTCAGTCACCTGATCAGCAGTAACTCGCCACTAGACAATGTGATTACTTTAGACTTATTCGCTTTTCTAAAGTGATAAATCACTCCACGAAAGAGTAAGAACACCCTTACTGGAATTTTGGAAATGACAATCTAAAATTTATTACGTGATTTTCTCAAATTAACTTTAATAAAAGCTATTTAAGTACAAACTGAGTTAGCATTGAATCTTTTTCTCTCTCTCTCTCTCTCTACTGTCATACAATTGTTAATTATGCACGCATGATAAATTTAAAATGACATTAATAAAAAATAAAAATAAAAAAAAAAAAACATGTCTACTAAGACAACTAACTAGAATAAACGTTTATGACTTATCTAGTCAAAAATAGTTTCAGGAATGAATGTTTTGTCACAGAATGAAATTGTTTTTGCCTCGTTCTGTTCTAATTGCGACATTAGGATCTCGCCTCGGGCAGTAATTGGCGTGAAAGGGACATTAGCAGTTGCTACTGCCTGCCTGGGCAATGATAAATGTTATTTTGCAGTAAACGGGTTAAGAGTATTAATCCCATCTCAGGTCTTTCAGTAGCCCGGCATCCAATTTAGTGTGTGTAGACCACGTTCAGTGCCTTTCTCTGATAGATTATTTGATCATTCATTAATCGTCGAGGTGCAAATCACTGCAGACTGTACGGTTACGCCTAACTCGCAAACTCTATCAGCTAAAGGCTGGGTTTCTTTCCGTCTAACAGATATCACTGAAATTTCAGTTGGTATAAAACCGTGTTTCAGATAACTCTTTGTCTCTGATGTTTAAATTGCTTTGGCATCCGGTTAAGAGGGCAGTGTCCTTCTCAACTGTTCATTACTTTATGAATTACTTTTTTTTTCTTATTGTTAAGTCGCGTGCGGGGGTGGGATAGTGTGAATGACCAAAGAAAACCAGTTAATTCGGAATAAAAAACAAACAAAAAAACCCTGTGTACTAATGCATAAAGCTTTCATTTTATTCCATTCTAATACTGAGAATTTTATTCCATAAATAACTTGGAGCTTTTTGAGAGTTGTAAGAATAAACAGAACACATCCGCTGGTAGTTGTTTGCAAATCGATGTCATTTTGACAGAGTTCTTCAAACGCTCTTTTTAGTATTTGCTAAGCGGGGGAGGACATGACAAGACGTTGGGAAAATTAAAATCTTTTTCATTGGGGAACGAACTGTTCGAAGGACAAAAGACGAAAACTTATTAGCGTATGACGGTCAGAATGGAATCCGGAGAGATGATCATTCGATTATGTTCTTCTGTGATCCGCGGGTCTGCACAGTCTGGCTAATTGAGTTGACAAGTTTACGTAGCGCCGTCGTTCAACACAGGCTCAAGTGTAGCAACTTTGATGCGAGAAAACTTTGTTTAAAGCACCGAAAAAAAAAAAAAAAGAGAAGAATGAAGAAAAATCGATGTCAATTCATCGACAAAAAGAACTGCATCTTGCTCGACTGATCCGCCGTCAGTATTATAGCTAGTAGTGAGAAGCGTAACACGACAGCCATTGACAGTGAATGAATGCACTGGTCCCCGAAATGTCGCAGCTTTGCAAGGCGTAACGACAGAAGAGTGTCAATACATGAATACAGTGAATAACTGAAAGGGCTGTATGAGGTTTTAGTGTAGAGATGACAGGCTGTGGCGTGAATTGATTTTCTCATAGACTGTCCTGTTAAATTAACTTCTAGTTCACTAGCAGACCGTTGTGTTGTACACAGTTCGCACACTGAAGCAGATTCCTGCGGTGAGTTAGCTAACTCTGAAAACGTCTTAATTTAACAGATAAGTGAACAGATGCACCAGACAGCTGAATTCTGCTCGAGACGCACGAGAATGGGAAGACTTCCCAAACCGACTGTCTCGTTCTGTCACTGCAGACTTCCTTCCGCCTTCACTGCTCAAGGCCCACAAGCTGCAAAAGAGTAGCAACAGTCAACCGACTGAAACTTTTCTGTTACGTGAACTAAACAATCACATAAAGTAACACACACACACACACACACACACACACATCTACATACATCGTCGTCTTCGTTGCCTCATTCTCTCTAATCATTCTGACTCCGCCACTCAAACACCCCCCCCTATCCTGCAGCCCTCCGCCCGTCTTTCCTCACTGAACATTAGTTACGCTGTCGCCTCGTGTTTGTTTCTCTGCCGCGTAGAACATTAATAACGTTCTTCCCGATTTTCGGTTCGATGAGAAGATAAAAAGCTATAACCACTGACCACACCTGATTAGAAAACACTTTATCACGTCCACACTGATCGCGTAAATCTTTTTAACAACTATCACGTGACTTCGTGCTGTGGTTCTGTCGGTAGAAGGATCGATTCTGTCCAACGCGCGCACTTGCTAGCGTCCCATCCCCACGGCTCCAAAACTGAGTTTTCCAAACTGTGGGAAGGTTAATATCCAACATTCTTTGTTGCTAATCGATAGCATTTTTTTTATTTCCCGTTCTAACCAAAACTGTATGGCTGGTTAATCAAGAGTATTAATAAATTTTAAGTAAAGCATTAATTATTTTTATTCATTCATTGAAATAAAGGGAAATTCTAAATATCATTGTAAACCTGGGTATCATTTTAAAATGTTAATCGTCTTTGCCTTTGTTTAAGAGAGAACCATACACACACACACACACACACACACACACACACAAACAAACAAACAAACATACATACACACACAACTTAAACGCCCACTTCGGAATGCAGTTATTAAATAACGAATTTCAAAAAAAAAAAAAAAAAAAAAAAAAACAAAAAACAAATATTGACGATCGTTGTAGAAAAGGGATTAAATGGAAATAAAGTGTACACACACGTGAAGGCAGCTATCACATAAAAACAATATTAGTTTTAGGCAACACCTGCATGCCTCTTGTTATTCTAAATCAGTTTTTACTAATAACATTGATCAAATATTAAAATCCAATCTGCTTGAACGGGATTGAAAATGCAGAAAGGGAAATAGAAAATGTATTAATTATTAAGACGTCCATCATAAAAATAATTTATGATGACTTTTTTTCTTTTGTGCAAAAGTAAAACCCATTCAGTGTGAAAAGGAACAACATCGAGTATATCTGAAAACGTCTCCTAATGTATATTGCATGTCGTGATATTTGTGAATTATTGAAAAATGGAAACAACAAAATTTTATCTTTTACTGACATTCAAATTTCTACTGGGTTAAACCTTCTTCTGTTGGTTTGACATTTCTTGTTAACGATTTTAAGATTACAGCAGAATATTTAAGATTTATTTTTTTCCAAACAAATATTTTAAAATAATTTTCATCGAGGATGCATAACAGGTTCTAGTTCAGCACGTATAAATGAGAGGAATCGTAGGGTCCATCGTTTTCGGTTATCTCGTTGCTTGTTTTCCCGTTGTAGTTAATGTTCCAAAACTGATTAATGAAACGTCGTGGAAGGGTGTTTCCTGAATGATTAAGAATAATCCTCGATATTAAAGTATGACAGTAATCAGTGACATGTTTCCAGCTGGTTTCCTTTCTGAAATAAGAAAGCAGAAAAATTAAGTTAGGCATCTAATAATCATTGACCATCAAACGTGTTGAAGTATCGTTTAACAAACACTAATCGCTCTGTCTGTCTTTCTTTCTATCAATCCATCCATCCTTGTATCTATATGTATATATATATATACATGTATGTATGTATGTATATATGTGTATGTATGTATGTATGTATGTATGTATGTATGTGTCTATATGTATGTTTGTATGTGTATGTATGTGTTTGTATGTATGTATATGTATATATCTATCTCTTCTGTTTGTCTGTCTGTCTCTTGTTTTGTTTTTGTCACTTTATGTACGTTTACATCTGCTATCCTATCTACCTACCCATCCGTGTATCTCTCGGTCCTTCATTCGGTCTGTCAAGCATTTGACTTTATGTCTCTCAGCCATCACTTTCCCCATTTTTATTATTATTATTATTTCTTAACTTTTATTTTATTTAACCAATACGCGACAGTCAGGGATAATTTCGCTCTGACTCTCTCCCCGCTCGCTATCAGTCGTCTACCGGTGTTACTAGAGATCTGTTTCCCGGCTCAGATTGGGGCAATATCGATGAAGTGTCCGCACAGACGCATAAAGCAGCCACTTGATGACTTGGATACACATCAAGCCTGTCAAACCCATCAAGTATTCTCGCCTGGCTGACGGGCTAACGTTTATAATTTGGTTAACGACTCGACACGTTATCGGCGAATATCACCTTATCACTAGCAGATTAAAACGACGTTTTGCTGCATGTAGATGTTAAGACGGAGTATCGCATCGATTTGCATGAAGACGTTGTTGTAGTGTTTAGGTCTTTTCTCCCCTCATCGAGGCATTTGCTTTATAACTTAATTTTTTTAATTTTTTTTAATTTTAATTTTTTTAGAAATATATATTTTTTTTTTTTTTTTTTTTTTTTTTTTTTTTTTAGAAATTTGATTTATTTATTTATTTATTTTGAAGATTGAATTGTAATAATTAAAACTACAATTAAAGATTTTTTATTTATTATTAATTTTTTCCCTTCATTTTTTTTATCTTTTCCTTGTTTCTACATTAAACAGATTTTCTTAAATTAATAATTTTCATAGTTGAAGTATATCCAGAGAGAGAAAGAATGAGCGAGACACAGCAGAAAAGAGAGATAACAATTTTCTTTTTTACCTCTAAATATTATTTATAAGATATTTGCGGAGTAAAGATTAAGTAAATGTCAGGGGTGAAGAAGATAGATAATTCTGTGTAAGTGAATTCTGAGCAAACACTGAACAGTTTCTCTGTTAATATTTGATCAAGTCTGCGAAATACATTTCCTTTTTTTTTGCTTTCATTATTTTTTATAAAATTACTTTCCTATTGTTTTCTGCTTTACTCTTTTAATCTCTCTCTCTCTCTCTCTCTCTCTCTCTCTCTCTCTCTCTCTCTCTCTCTCTCTGTCTCTCTCTCTCTCTCTCTCTCTCTCTCTCTCTCTCTCTCTCTCTGTCTCTGTCTCTCTCTCTTTTCTTCCTCTATTTATTTATTTACTTCTCTTTTTATATTCTATTTTTCATTAAACTTCTTCATTTTTAACTTTTTTCTTTTCCATTTTATTAACTTCTTTTTTTTTTATCTTTTTTTTTTTTATTTTATTTTCTATTATTTCTTCTCATTATTATCTTCTCTTTTTAACCCTCTTTTTTTTTTTTTTTCTTTTATTACTTTCGTATTTTTCGTTTACTATTAATTCGCTTTTTCCTCCCCATCTTTTCCCTTTATTTAATTTTTTTTTTTTTTCATTATCTCTAGCCTTTTTTTTTTTTTTTTTTTTTTTTGTCTGTCTCGATTCTATTTCTTTTCACCACAGCTGAGCCAGTCACACAACAAACAAGAATCCATTACACTTCATTGTTCCAGCCTAGAACTCTCCGGTGAATGAGACGCGAAAACAAGAGCGGAGTTTTTTTTTCAGCTGTTTCTCTCTGTTGGAAGCATGTTGAAAATTACTCTTTAATTTTACTCGCAGAATTCGTTTCTTCCAGCTTTTATCATGCGGTAAACTAGCATTACGCAATTCAAGTCAGACTTGGCTCTTCACCAGATCAGTGTCTATTTGAGACTGAATTTCCCATTCCAGCCATTATTGTTATTCTAAAGGAATATCTCACAAACAGACTGCTCTGTTTTGCGTTGTTTGGTTGTTTGTTTTTATTTTTCAAAATCTAACTGTTTTCTGTTTGTCTGTCCATCTATTTATCTATCTGTCTGCTTGTGTGTCTGTCTGATATTCTATCTGTCTGTCTATTTATTTGTCTCTTTGCCAGTTCTTTGCCTGTATATCTGTACATCTGTCTGTATGTTTGTCTGTCTGTCGATCTGTGTTTCTGTCTATCTGTCTGTCTCGTCCATGTGTCTAGCTGACATGAATAATAAGTTTATAAAAATATTTTACTGATATTCATTCATTCATTTCATTCATTCATTTCATTGAATTCATCATTATTTGAATGTGAGGGCAGATTTGTTTGTCTACTATTTCATGTGTGTTTATTTTACGCAGATTTCTTTTTTCTTCCCAATCAACGAACCTTCAATAAATACTTTTCCTGCTAATGCATGTTTGATCATTGTGTTTAGTTAGCTGAAAAAATACAGCGTTTGCTTCACTCAGATGTATTCAGAAGTGTTTTTCTTTTTTTCTAAGCGCTTCACTGATTACTCTAAGTAAATATATCTGTTTCAACTAATGTCCAAATCTTGTTGATTTTGTTCTGTTTTTCGATTCTCTTCTATCTTCTACTAGATTTTTATCACTCTCTCTCTCTCTCTCTCTCTCTCTCTCTCTCTCTCTCTCTCTCTCTCTCTCTCTCTCTCTCTCTCTCTCTCTCTCTCTCTCTCTCTCTCTCTCTCTCTCTCTCTCTCTCTCTCTCTCTCTCTCTCTCTCTCTCTCTCTCTCTCTCTCTCTCTCATATATTTCTTTAATCAGCTAAAGAATAAATATTCGCGTCGCTGTGTTTGCACTGTTTAAAGTGGTTACAACATACTGCACGGGTCTAATTATATATTTATTATCTGAGTATTTATTTATATATCAAACTTAAGAAACAGCTTTACAAATCTTGTGACCTGTAGTCATGATCGGTAAACACAGAGGCTCAGTTCTTCATACCGATTTTTTTTTTTTTTTTTTTTTTTTTTTTTCATTATGATGACGATAACGATGATGTTAGTTTTCCATCATCAACATCATTATATTATTATTATTATTATTATTATTATTATTATTATTATTATTATTATTATTATTGTTATTGTTATTTTACAGAACTGTGGAGATGTTTCGCCTACAACTCTGTCTCCTGATGTGTCTCCTAGTAACTCCTGTGACGAAGGTGAAGGCGCCAGGTACATTTTAAAACTTTTATTTTATTTTTCTTGTTTTCTTCGTTTTTCAAATTCATCTCCTTTTTTCGTTTTCTCCTCTCGATTACCTTTCTTCTCATTATTGTTGTTGTTGTTGCTGTTACTATTGCTACTACTACTATTGCTACTACCACTACTACTACTACTACTACTACTGTTACTACTACTACTATTACTACTACTACTACTACTATTGCCACTACTGCTACTACTACTACTACTACTACTACTACTACTACTACTATTATTCTACTAGTACTACAACAACAACAACAACAACAACAACTACTACTACTACTACTACTATTGTATGTATTGTTTTTCTTCTTGTTGTTTTCATGGTTTTTTTCAAACGTTCAATGATATTTTTGTTCTAATAGCAACATCGCCGAACGTCTACGGCGACGACGTAGTTCGGTGGATTTGTCAATGAACATCTACCCTGGTGACCTGCTTGTCCAGGAGCATCACAAAAAACTAATCAAAAGAAACACCATAGCAGACTTCTATGCCCAACCCCCCGGGGGAGGTTCTCCGTGTAATGGGGCGGTGCAACACTCGTCCCCAGGAGATGGTGAGTAACCTGTTGTATTGTTGATAATAATAATAATAATAATAATGATGATGATGATGATGATGATGATGATGATGATGATGATGATGATGATGATGATGATGATGATGATGATGATAATAATAGTAATAATAATAATAGCTTATTAAAAAAATGTAATCAATGATTATCGATGAAATTGCAAAGTTCATAATTAACGTTCGCAATTAGAGGCAAGTTGAAAATAAAGCATTGATCATTTTCAACTTGTGTAGAAACTAGGCTACACATTTACAAAAGACACAAAGAGCTGTAATTAACTTTATAACAAAGTAAGTCATTGATTTACATTTAACCTTTTCTGTTTCAGATTCCAAAGATTCCAGGAAGGGTCGACAACCCTTCTCATTATTAAAATTGGTAAGTTTGTTTTATTTTCTTTGGAGTTTTTTGTACTTGTTATTTTATTTTGTTTTCGTTTTACTGTTCTTCTTTTTTTATTATTTTTCCATCGAACCAATGATACTATATTCTATGATGCATTATACTACATTTCCAGTGATATGGTACTTGACACATTTTTATGGTTTGATATACTTAACCTTTTCGCCAAGAGATCATACAATACAGTAGAGTCCAAACATACGACATTTTATGATACAATAAAAGATCCTATATTACTTATAACACAACACTGTACTATTCCCTTGTTGTTGTTTTTTTTTTTTTTTTTTTTTTTTTCACCTCACATATAATTCTTCAAAGGTTTTTGTGTGATTTCCTCTTTGCGACAAAAATGCATATTAAATATTTATCTTTCCTTTAGCATATTTACACGAACTATTACTTCAGATCACCACTATAATAATAATATGTTCATCGATATATAATATTCTTATTTTTCTATGACAGACACTAATTACAGACACATTAATGAAGCTGTCGATATTCATTTGTTCGTTAAATTACGCACTTATTCTGAGATTTTTGTTGTTGTTGTGGTTGTTGTTTCTTCCTCTGAATGTAGCGCTGGGTATAAACGGAGAAATTATCAACCATTACTGTGTAAATACATGACAGAAATAACTAAATAAATAGTATGGGTTGTTTAATATTAGTTATCATCAGTGTTGTAAACATCACCTGCTTTTCCGTGAAATTTTCTCGAGATGTATATACTTTCAGCTAGACGTTAGTAAATGTCTATATCAAATCTCTGTTATGTTATTGTAATGAATCTCTATGCAGCATCACAAGTTAGAAATTAAATAGTATGACGTAGTGGTAGTAGTAACAGTTACTGCGGTGGTTGTTGTGCTTGGTGTAGTGTTAACGTAGGGAATGGTGTAGAGGTAGTAGTTGTTGGAATGATGCTGTCATACACTTGGTAAAGTCATTAAAACATATTTCGTAGCTTTGTTCCATTTAGACTTCTTTTTATGAACCCAAACCGACATCTATGTAAAATTTTATATTTCAGTCCCCAACTTTAAAGGTTATATTTTAAACTGATTGAAATGACAATTTTTCCCATTCTAAATATACCAAATTCCACTATCAAAACCATCTACAGAATTCCCTTTGTTTATATATGTGATAACGAATACAAAAATAAAGATTTTCAGCATGTGCGGCTTCATTCATACTGCAGATAGTTTTAAACACATTGCTAAGTAAACAGACAGGTTTTAGAAAGTAAATTGTATGTTTTGTCTTATCAGATGAAGACACGAAGCAAGGAATCGCTAACTCAACTAGGAGACTGTCTCAGTAAAATAAAAAGATCTGAGTTCAAAGACAACCATTTAGCAGCGTATAAGGTGAGTTTTGTACGTTGTGTCTGTGCGTATGTATATACGTTTGTATGTGTTTATGTACCTAGTGTATTTTATTGTTTTGTATTGCGTTGTGTTGTGTTCTATTGTATTGTATTGTACTATGTTGTGTTCTATTGTATTGTATTATTACACAATTTTATTATTTATTTCCTGTGAGATATTTTACTGTTATTTGGGGGGGGTTTTGTATCCTTTCATTATTCGTTTGAATTTTTATTTAATTTTTTTCTTCTTTCTTTTTTAAAATTATTTTTGTTCTGTTCTTATTTTTTTTTAATTTCATTTATTTTTTTAATAATCCATTTATTTATTTTTTCTTCTCCGCTAATTTTCAAAGATTTTTATTTCTAGTCCAATAATTTATAACTTGTTAATTAAGAACGACACACAATTTTCTTATTCAATTTCCCATTACATTTTTTTTTTTTTCTTTTTACAAGCTTTTCGTAATTGGTAATGTTGTTATTGCATCACATGTAATTGATATAAAAAGAAAAGTTTTCAGCTTCTTTTTCTTCTTCTCTTCTCTCTCTCTCTCTCTCTCTCTCTCTCTCTCTCTCTCTCTCTCTCTCTCTCTCTCTCTCTCTCTCTCTCTCTCTCTCTCTCTCTCTCTCTCTCTCTCTCTCTCCCCTTCCCTCCCTCCCTCTTCCTAATGTGTTTTTTCTTCATTTATTTTACAGAACCTGCACTGGTCTGATCTGATAGTGAGCTCAGATAAGCAGGAGAAGATCGCAATCTCGGAAACAGAGCGGAAAAGACGGGAGACAGTGTGGGAACTGTTCAAGTGTGAATGTGTCTTCCTCATCGATCACCTCATGGTCATTAAGCATGTAAGTCTTTTACTATTTAAAAAAAAAAAAGCATAACCTATGTGTGTCTTGTAATTCTCTAACGAAATAAAAAAAAACATTAAAAAAAAAAAAAAAAAAAAGATAATAACTGAAGAAACTTACAAAGAAAACCTAAATGTTTCACTTCTGTTTCATAAAAAACACATTCTGTGTAGAATTCTTTTTTTTTTTTTTTTTTTTTTTTTTTAATGTGCTACCACGTAAATTCCTTTTTTAACAAACACAGACTTTTGTAGTAATGCAGATAACAGCTTAGTCTTGTCTTTACAAAAATACCAAATTCCATAAAATTAGTAAGATTTTCGTTGTTTGTTTTTTCTTAAAAGTCACTTTCTTTATTTTGTTTATTATTCTTTTAACTGATTAATTAATTTATTTTTATTATTATTATTATTATTTTTATTTATATATTTTTTTAATTATTATTTACTTTTTTATTTATTTATTTATTTATTTATTTATTTATTTATTTATTTATTTATTTATTCTTGCCATTCGCCAGACAGATAGATCATGTTTTATTTATTACCGGAGTAAACTGACATCATCCGAGTGCAGAATTTACATCAGTTAAATCTTCTCCTTCTTTTTTAACATCTTTACAAGTCAAAATCGTTTCGTACCCTGTTACACGAGTTTTCTTATATTTTTCTTCTTGATAGATAAGAAACAAGAAAAAAAAAGCGAATCTCAACGTTTTCAGTTTAATTGGTAGTATCGCTGAGTAATTTAAGATAAAAAGAAAGAAAAAAAAAATTATATAAATATATTGGGAAAGAAAAAAAAATGTCTTTAATCAAATCAAAAGAATTTAGAGATGAAAGGTTTGGTAATAAATTAGCAGAAAGCAGAAGAAAAAAAAAATCGAAAATTTATAATTTGAAGAGGACAAAAGCATGTTTGTGTTTCTTAGTTAAAATTGTTCAAACACCCACAAGAAAAAAATCATTTAAGGAAAATGAAAGGAAAGAAAAATTAGCCGGAACACGAAAGTTCGAGATGATGATGATGATGATGCTAATAATAATAATAATAATAATTATTATTATTATTATTATTATTATTATTATTATTATTATTATCATCGTCATCATTATATTTATTATTATTATCATCATCATTATTATATTTATTATTATTATTGTTATAATTATTATCATCATCATCATTATTATATTTATTATTATTATATTATTATTATTATTATCATTGTTATTATTATCATTATTATTATCATCATCATCATCATCGTCATTATATTTATTACTATTATTATTATTATTATTTTCAGTGTTTCATGGAACCTCTAAAGAAACTTCAAGTTGAAGATTTTCTGATGTTTGCTGAACCTCAAGATCTTTTCTGTAACTTGGATGAATTATGTTATGTAAGTATTCTGTCCTGCGTTACATCATCATCATTATCATCTTCTGCATCGCCATCATCATCATAACCAAACTGATGTATCTTCTTTTTTCATTTCCACTGTCTTCCTTCTTTTTTCTTTCATTCGTCTGTTTCTCCTTTCGTTTCTGTTTTTTTTTATCTCTTTTCTTCATCTTCCACATATTTTCTTCTTCTATTAATGTATAGACACCGACAAACATTCACAAGCATGCATAATTATATAAATATTTATATATACAAACATACATAGATTCATATGCACAGATACACACCCATATTACACATTTTTTCGTATATATTTTTTTTATAAAATACATCACAAACAAACACAATTATTTTGCAACCATACACGCACTAACAAATGAATATTCATACGAAATAAATATTTTATCTGTAAGAATTGCAGGCAAACGTTTTCAGTTCAATCGGTTTGACTGTGTTTTTTTTTTTTTTTTTCCTTTCAGGTTAGCTACACATTTTGTAAAGATTTCCTTGCAGCGTTGCTCAAAGATATGAGCTGCACCGAATTTCTACGTACGGAGATTTTGATCAAAGCTTTCCAAAGGGTGAGCTTTAGAGTTTCATTTCGCGTTTTGTTATGTAACAGATACGATATTTTGTGTATCTAGGCAAGGACGTAAAAACGTCGTAAAGCCCAGTGTTTATCGTAAAGTCAGTAAGTGTTTACGTGTTTCTAAACGTTTACACGAAAATATCTTTCTACGACGCGAGTTTTAATGAGTGTATCTATATGTAGCATTGTCAGCAATGAAAAAAAAACCCCAAAACCCCAACCATTTAACGTTTAAAGAGGTTCGTTCTAAGGTAAGCAGTTTTAAAAACATAAGAACATGTATAAATTAACAGTATAGACTAATTTCAAGCCATGTTTATTGTGATCTGTTTTCAGCGTAACCTGAAATTATTATTAACAACAACTAAAAAAAAGAAACAAATTTTTTTTTTTTTTTAATTTTAATAAATAAACAGCATAAAATGTCGGTTTACATGTAATTAGTAAATAAATAATTAATAACATTTATACAGGTTTTATATGTACAATTTTAATACCTACTATGATCATTAAGCTGGCATTTATTTACTTATCTATTACGTCTATCTATCTTATTCTCATATCGATGATTGAGTGCAAACAGGTGTAAAATTCGTGTTTTCGCTGTTTGGAGATAAATTGCAATTTCAACTTGATCCAAGTACGAAAATTATTTTCTGATAGGAATAATTAGATAGTGATTTATTTATTTATTTATTTATTTATTTATTTATTTATTTATTTGTTTGTTTATTTTCAGTTTTCTACACATTCTAAAAACGGACAGGTATATCACACCTACTGTTTGAATTATTCAAATGCTCTCGCTTACCTGGAGAAACTGAGGCAGCACCCGGAATTTCAAGAATATGAAAAGGTAAACATTTTATATTATCATTGTTATTATTATCGTTGTTATTATTATTATTATTATTATTATTATTATTATTATTATTTATTATTATTATCATCATCATCATTATTTGTATTGTTAATTCATTGAAAGTAAGACAATATGGGGAATATACATCGCATTGTAAGAAATTTGGATGGATGTGTGGATGAATTGTAGATGAATACGTGTAAGAACAATTAGATTGAAGCCATACACGTACGCACGCAAATTACGCTCACTAATACATCTGTAATAGTTTTTGTATATAAGAATGACAAAAGGAGAGAGAATGAAATAGAGATTACAGGGAGAGGGAGAGAGAGAGAGAGAGAGAGAGAGAGAGAGAGAGAGAGAGAGAGAGAGAGAGAGAGAGAGAGAGAGAGAGAGAGAGAGAGAGAGAGAGAGAGAGAGAGAGATGTATATTCTCTATGACTGTTATTCGAACTTAAATTATCACTTAGGCCAACATCAATAAATATTTTGTTTTTCACAGTGGTGTCAACAGGATCCGAGGTGCAACAGACTTCAGATAACAGATTTATTAGTTGCGCCCATGCAGCACTGTACCAAACTGCCTCTGTTGCTTAGCAACATCAGAAAATACACAGTGGGAGAAATGGAGAAACAACAACTCACAGACTCCATACAGAAAGTGGAGAACTCGCTCAGTGAGTTGTTTCTCTTATTACGTCATCATGCAATGTTTATTTTAACGAAGCTAAATTCACAATTCACGTTTATATTTACAATGTTTTTATTTATTTATGTATATACTTATTCATTTACTTATTTATTTATTTACTTCAATATTTATTATTTTTTATTTATTTATTGTTGCTGTTGTTGTTGATGATATTGTTATTATTATTATTATTGTTATAAATTCGTAAAATGTTATTTTTTCTGAGTGAAACAGAAAGTTCAATTCTTATAATTGAATGTTAATTAGGAACCTCATTATTCTGACGATAATCAAAGTAAATATCTACAATGCTAAACATATTAGGTAATTGTTGTTTCTATGACGTCAGAACCTCAGTTTGTTCAGAAAATAACTATTTACAAAGTTATAATTTCAACCTCGTCTCATCATTTTAACTATCACGTTACAATGTTTCTTTTTCCTAGAAAGATATTTAATTTCTGTTATGTTTTACTTAACTAAATCAATAGATTCCCGATTTCTCCTGACGTCATAAAATATTATTTCCTTTTCGAGTTGTTTTGTAGAATTAATCATGATATAAAATTTTATTTTAATATCATCAGTCTCCTTCCCATCCAACTATTTCTTTTAATCAACAGGATAATGCAATATGTTATAATATAATTTGAAAATAATTCCATACCTTATAGCGATTTTTTTTATAGTGACGTCATAAATTAGAATCTCTCTCTTAACCTACATTCCTTTAATACCCAGCATAGTTCGTTGTAAACAAACCATCTGTTTTTTCAATTACTTTATAAACAATTAGTTATCTTGACATTTATACCGACTCACTGCAGTTTTAAAATGTTAATTATACCCTAACAGAGAAAAATCAAAAGCTAAATTCTCTGTCTGACATTTCAGTATAATTGCGTGTTTTCCGTAACTTACAAATTTAATTAAAAACCACTACGGGTTTTTTTTTTTTTTTTGAAAGGTATACTAGTGTGTTGGATTGACGTAAGTTTTATATCAAACGATTCAGTAAATTTCCGATTCTTTTCGACGATAATAAAAATCTCTCTCTTAGAATATTTTCTCTTATTTATTTATTGATTTATTTCATTATTTATTGGTACTGTATTTACACACTTAGAGTCAACAATTTAAATATTTGCATTCTCGTACATAATTGCGTAAATAAATTAATAAACAAATAAATAAATAAATAAATAAATAAATAAATATTTCAGATCCCTAATAGACTTGTTATCATTTCTAGTCTTCGAAATAAAATGTTAGAAAGTAATTAATTGATTTCCTGCACTTTTCATTCCTTAACTAACTTTTGTCATTCTTTCTTTCGTTTAATATGTGCAGGACACACACACACACACACACACACACACACACACAAAAAACAAAACAAACAACAACAACAAAATTAATCAGGATTACTCCTTTTTCTAAATAATATTATATATTTTAATAAATGTTTATATGTGTCTCTCTCGGTGTGTGTGTGTGTGTGTGTGTGTGTAGGTGTATATGTGTGTACAGTAGATATGTAAAGATTTAACTTTCTGTGTTTGTAGAACAACTTGAAGAGAAAATGAAGTGGGTGAACAATTACGCCAGAGTTCAGGAAATACAACAACAAGTCGTCTGGCCATCAGTCACTGACCTTGACCCTCGCAGTTATATTCCAGAGGTGAGTTACATAACCGTGCATTTGCTTCCAATATTCAGTAAACAACGGTACAGCTAAACTGCTATTACGGTGGGATTATAATTCAACCTTCCCTTGGGCTGGAAGACTCTTGAAACAACTATGCCCCTCAGACAATCACTAAGCATTCAGATGTATGTACACGTATATCAAAAATAACATTTATTAGTGACCTGTCATCACCTACTGATAAATAGGTTGTAATCTTCAAACGAAACTGGCCACATTATCGTCAACGTCATCATCATCATCATCGTCATTATATTTATTATTATTATTATTTAAAACAAAATATAAATAAATAAATAAATAATTAAAATAAAATCTTGCATAAAACTCCCACAGAAAGGATAACATCGTAGCATTATTTTTAAAACAAGTCTGCATGACACTCGCTGGATTTGATCTTGGAAACCTTCACCGCGCAGGTAAACGTTTTATAAAAGAGAAGCAGCGAGGGTCTTTTTTCTTTTCTAAGTTTCTGAAATTAAATTATCTCTTCATCATCTTAATTTCTATTTTAACCTTCCTTCGTAATTACATTATCTATCCAGAATCTCAGTTAAAAAGGGAGCGACACAGACATGCGCAGTGAACGTCATTTCAAACCATCCTGTTAATTATGAATAAATAGTGTTTCATCTCGAAGGTCATAACGCCGCACCCACGGTTTTCTTTTTTTTTAATTATTCTTTTTTTTTTTTTTTTTTTTCTAATATCCAGGATCGTCTGCTAATCCATTATCTTTCCATTTACCTCGACATTATCGCATTTCCACTTACCTGCCTGAAACCGCCGCCAACGCAGCGTTTGTATCCCTGAGATTTCTAAACGAGACAATTTCCTCTTCATTATCTTCAGATTAGATTCCGAGGCCTGAAGTGAAACCTAAGCTGTTGTTTTCATCTTTCTGTTAAACCCGATATGATTAACATGATGACATGCTATCTGTTTTAATTCGGCAGAGAAGGGTTAAACCGCTGTCAGTAATCGTACTGTATGATAAGTCTGACGACAGGCGCGCTACATGATCAGGTACACGCGTTTTTACACTGACCTTTTGTTAATCAGAAACTGAAAGGTAGACGAGGAGGGTGGAAAAATAAATAAACAAAAGGTGAATGGATGAAAAATTATTGAAATACATACCTGTATATACATATATATATATATATACACACACTAACACACATTAAAAACAAACACACACGTATACACATACATACCTTCATACATACATATATATATATATACTTGCATACATACATATATTGTTCATGCATACATTCATACATATATATATATATATATATATATATATACATACACATACATATATAAACACATATACACATACATACATAGATTCATTCATACCAAGACATATATAGATTCATAGACACACGCACATACACACACACACACACAAACATTCTCCCAAAAACCTTATATAAATATATCCATACGCATCAACACGTCAACGGTCTTATAAAATCGTACTTACATCATATGTACTACTAAGTAAAAACTACTGTTTCTGTTAGATATATTTTTTTTTGTCACCGTGACATACAGGTTTCATTTAATCAATAATGTGTCATGAGAAAAAGGAAGCCATATCAAAAATCGTGTCTGTTTAATTTCTGTCCCACATTTTTCTCGTCAAAGAATCCATGAACGGTATGTGGGAGCCTTAAAATTTGATTTAAAATTGTTTCCTTACCATAAAGAAGGAGAAATAGGGAAATAAATAAATAAATAAATAAATAAATAAATAAATAAATAATCAAACAAACAAACAAACAAAAAAATAAATACATTTTTATAATAATAATCATAGTTATAGTAGTAGTAGTAGTAATAACAATAATAATAATAATGATAATAATAATAGTAATAATGATGATGATGATAATAATAATAATGGTAATAATGATGATGATGATAATGATAATGAAAATAATAATAATAATAGTAATAATGATTATGATGATTCTGATGGTGATAATAATAATAGTAATAATGATCATAATGATTATAATAATAATAGTAATAATAATGATGATGATGATGATAATAACTGTAATAATGATTTTTTAATAATAATAATAATAAATAGGGAGGATGCCTCGGGTAGAGATCCTGTTCTCCTCCGTCTCTAAATTCGAGTGTAGTGTTTACGTCATTCGTAATTACGTGTCATTGTGTGCATCACGTGACACTCACTTTCTTCACTGACAAAGTGAAACACAAACCAGATTACATGTGTGTGTGTGTGTGTGTGTGTGTGTGTGTGTGTGTGTGTGTGTGTTAAACGGTATAAAATAATTAAACAAAACTTTAGTTTTAAATGTTGTTATTTATTCCCTAGAAAATTGAAAATGTACTGCTACATGGATTTAAAGGGATTTGAAATGTTACCAGCGATATCAAATTACTGATGGACTTTAATTAATGTGTTTTTATATCTGTCTTCTACGCTGTTTTTCTGCTCGAGTTTCTATATGTAATCTGAGATTCTAAAAGATAAAGAGCCGAAAAAAAAAAAATAATAATAATAATAATAGTAATAAAAATAAAAATAAAAATAGAAGGAGAAAAAGAAGAAAAACTCTCCCTGCAGAAAAAAAATGCAATTTTTCACTGTCCTCGATTTTCATAAAATTAGTCTATATGTGGACAAAGAAAAACACGGTAAGGGAAATAGTTACGTAGATTCGAATGCTTGCATAGATAGAGATACAGACAGACAGATATACAGACATATACATTATATATATGAGAGAGAGAGAGAGAGAGAGAGAGAGAGAGAGAGAGAGAGAGAGAGAGAGAGAGAGAGAGAGAGAGAGAGAGAGAGAGAGACAGAGACAGAGAGAGAGAGACTGATTCAGTAATTTCAAAACGCAAAATATATTCATCATAAAATTATAACCAAGGACACAAAGTCCTTGTAGGCATATGTCATTTTTTTTTTTTTTTCCTCTACACACTGCAATTAGTGCGTCACTACGTTCTCTGTCATTTGCACACGTTCGCGTTCAGTTAGCTGGAAATGACCTGAAAATCGAAGGCAATCTGCCCAAGGCTCACTGATCATGTGTATAGAGTTACGCCCCCTGCAGGACACTCTCGAGTAATGAAGTGTAACTATTGTACGAGCTGTCGCCGGGAACTTGGGTCAACAGACCCGCCATGTTCTACGATAATTGCTACACTGAATTCCGCAGCTTGAATTCGCCGCCGGAGGGAAGCAGTCGAATAGGAGTTAAAATTCGACACAATCAATCGCTGCGGAACGCAAACTCCTAGTAATGATTGCTGGGGCAGTTTTACATAATTAATATCGTGGACGGTTATTGGTTTTGTGCTCAGAGTTACCCTGAAGTGTGGGAGAAGTGACCAGTAGCCGACTCGGCGAGATACTCCTGTTGTTTTTACACAATCTGCTAATAAACCAAGCTTTAAATTCCTTTGCTCACGAAGTATGATAATTTAATTTTTTTTTTTTTCTGAATTCCATTGTTTGGTCCTTTGATGCTTTAACTGTGAACATCTATGGAGTGTTTGGGGGAATGGGAATGGAGGTTATTGTTATTTTATTTTGTTTGTTTGTAGGGGGATTTTTTTGCTGTTGTTTTTGTTTGTTTTGTTTTTTGCTTTTGTTGTTTATTTTGTTATTTTGGTCGGGTTTTTCGGGGGTGCAGGTTATTTTTATTTTTTTTATTATTTTTTTTTTTTTTTTTTTTTCTGAATACTCACTATTTTATACATTAGCTTCATTATATTGTAATACCTTTTTTTTCTTCTTTTTTGTTAACGTCATTATTATCACCTACAGCGACATGAACATCAATTTTCTGTTTCTTACAAATAGCCATCAAAATGACAGTAACACTGCTAATAACAACACAATTCAAAATCAAATGAAATGTGTTTATTTTTTTTTTAAATTACATCTATTTTACTAATTTTTATTTATTTATTTATTTACTTATTTATACATGTATATATTTAAGTGTGTATGTATCTATGTATCTATGTATGTATATATGTATGTTTGTATGTATTTATATTTTTTTACTTACTAAATTATTTTTGTATATACGTATTTGTTTGTTTGTTTGTTTATTTATTTATTTATTTATTTATTTATTTATTTATTTATTTATTTATTTATTAATGACAGTAACACTGCTAATAACAACACAATTCAAAATCAAATGAAATGTATTTATATTTTTTTACTTACTAAATTATTTTTGTATATACGTATTTGTTTGTTTGTTTGTTTGTTTGTTTGTTTGTTTGTTTGTTTGTTTGTTTGTTTATTTATTTATTTATTTATCTATTTATTTATTCATTCATTTATTCGCAGTGCCTGAAATCGTCTCTCTCCAAACAACCATGTGAGCGACTTCTCACCTGCGCCAAAAGGCAGCTTATATACGAAGGTGCTCTTACACTGATCGGTAAGTTAACATACTAACTAACCAACCAACCAACCAACCAACAACATCCTAACTAAATAAATAAATGACCAGTCAAACGCAATTTGTTAACTGATAAACAGTGACATCAGAAATTTGGCTTCAGGAACAATTTCGTTCATGGAGAAACCTAAGCAAGGTTACCGCAGTGTTAAACAAAGCTTTAGGTTACGTCTGATATTTCAAATACGGGTTAGTTGAAAATCAGTCGTTCGCTTGTAAATCTAAGCGTTTGCTAATTCTGTTTCAAAACACGGCAACATCGATCAGTCTGTTATTTACTGAGGCGATGGAAAGTAATTTTAACAGTTAAATTTTACTTATGGATGTTACGAAATTATGATATATTATAGATAGAGGTAAATTATGTTACAACTACATATAAATCGTAAATACACGTTAATACACACATACACATCCCCACACACGTACTCAAACATATATAGCTACATATATTAACTTATTTAGTTAGTCCATTTGTTTTTGCTTCATATCGCAATACAGGACAGAAACTATACCATATTTATATCTGTAAGTAACAATTTTCTATTCTGTGAATAATTTTGTCGTTTGCTTGTTTCAGAATCAACAAAGCAGGTAGATGTTCATGTTTTTATATTTGACGACATTCTGCTCATTACCAAAGTAAAGAGGACTCCTAGGAAGGTAAGATTATTGTCATTTTATTTTATTACTTTTTAAGAATATAAAACAGTTTTCAAAGCTAACTCACGGAGATATAGTGACTTGTCATAGATGGAAATATCAGCTTTTAAAAGACAGTATCATAGACATATATATCATATAACTGTAAATAACTCAAAACTGGAAATTAGTCTATGCACATATATATACACGTGTGTGTGTGTGTGTTTGTGTGTCTATATATCCATATACATATACATACACACACACACACACACACACACACACACACACACACACACACACACACACACACTCTCTCACACACATATAAAACAGAAATTATTTTTATTGCATCCATTTGTCGACAGTAATGGTTTGCGTCGAAAACTCTCATTAAAAACGTTACGGTTTATTGCTTTCTGTAATCGTAGGCTGGTATTTAGGTTTTAACGTTTCGCCCACATTTGATAAATTGTCATTCTGTCTGTCTGCTGTTAACTGTTCGCGTCACGACTGATGTACGGTCGGCTGATTTGTTCCGTGAGACTAATGAGTTGATGGTTGTAGCAGGTGATTACCTGTTTTGAGTGTACGCACAGGTTACGTAAAATCTAATCAGTTGTAACATTATTACTCTGAAAATAAATACAGTTGTAAGTGCTAAAAGTTTTATTTGTTTTTTTTTTTTTTTTTTTTTTTTTTGTTTATTTATTTATTTATTTATTTACGTATTTAGTTACTTACGTACTTACTCACATTCTTACTTTCAAATTTACTTATTTACTTACTTATTTATTTATTTATTTACTTATTTATCTATTAATATTTTTGTTTTGTTTTGGTTTTTTGTTTTTTTTTGTTTTTTTTTTTTGTTTATTTGCTATATTTTTCCATTCCTTGATTTTCTCTTTCATCCTTACCTTTTCATTATTTTTCAATAGATTCTTCTTTCACCAGTCCTTTATTTATTATTTCAGTCTGTCTGTTTCTTTCCATTTATCTTTAATATTCATTTTTGCTTTATTTTATCTTCACATCATTCTACGTACTTTTATCTCCTCCCTCATTCAGTGTGACATTTTGTTATAATTAATATTCACAGAAACAACAGGCCTCTGAGAGCGGGCAGTCCATGGACAGGTCCTCATACATCGTGTACAGGCAGCCCGTAGCGCTAGACCGGTTCGCTCTTCACGATGTCAATGTTAATGATGCTGCTGGTAACTGATTCATTGTAGCTGTTATTGTTATTGTTATTATTATTATTATTATTCATTTATTTATTTATGTATTTATTTATTTATTATTATTATTATTATTATTATTATTATTATTATTATTATAAATTCATTAATTTATTTATTTATTCATTTATTCATTAATTTTAATTCCTTTTTCTTTATGGTCTTCAAAAAATAATATCAAAGTATATCAATGTTCTCTGTCTCTCTCTCTCTCTCTCTCTCTCTCTCTCTCTCTCTCTCTCTCTCTCTCTCTCTCTCTCTCTCTCTCTCTCTCTGTCTGTACGTACCTGTCTATATAACGATCTCTATCTCTAATTATCTTTTTATCTATCTTTCAACCTATCTTTTTCTATCTCTATTTAACTGTCGTTCTCTCTCTCTCTCTCTCTCTCTCTCTCTCTCTCTCTCTCTCTCTCTCTCTCTCTCTCTCTCTCTCTCTCATTCTTTTCTTCGTTCTTTTTTTTTTCTTATTCAACTAATCAAATTTTCCAGTTTAGTGCGTAAAATATTAATTCATTGATGCTTTATAAAATTTAATTTCAGCCTGTGGTTTAAAGAACATTTTTGTCATCGTGCAGTTCAGTCGTTTTCAGCAGATTATCGGCGTCTCCACACTTCAGGCGCAATGTGAGACATCCAAGGTGCGTGTTTGTCTAACTATGGTTATCTTAGTATTATTAATAGTTTCATTATCATCATACTGTAGTCATACTCATTATCATTTTTCTCATTAGAATTTTGTATTTGTTATTGTTGTTGTTGTTGTTGTTCTTCTTCTTGTTCATCTTCTTCTCTTCCCTTCTGATTATTATTATTAAATTGTAATTATTATATTTTATCATCATTATCATCATCATTATTATTATTATTATAATCACCATCATCATCATTAACATCATCCTCATCATCATTATTATTATTACTATTATTATCATTATCATAATTATTATTATCATTATTATTATTACTATTACTATTATTACTATTATTACTATTATTATTATCATTATCATCATCATAATTATCATCATCATCATCATTATTATCATTATTATTATCGTTATTACTATTATTACTAGTATTATTATTATTATTATCACTATCACTATTATTACTATTATTATTACTATTATTATTATTATTATTATTATTATTATTATTATTATCACTATCACTATTATTACTATTATTATTACTATTATTATTATTATTATTATTATTATTATTGTTGTTGTTGTTGTTGTTATTCAGACGACGTGGCTTACACAGATAAAGGAAGCTAAAGAGAAGTACTGTGAGAGGTCTTCCAGCAGACAGAACTCGTTCAAAGAAAACAAAGACCCCAAGTCGGACGAGAAGTCGTCTCCTAGGAGGTCTCGCAGATCCTGTCTTTCGAGGAGAATTCCTGGAAAATCCAGATCCATGGATGCTATGTTCTTATGATAGCCGGTTTTTTGTTGTTGTTTTTTTCCTATAAGTAGACTGGCTAAAAAAAAAAAAAAATCAGGAAAATGTAGATTCATGGATAACCGTGTTACAAATTATAAAAAAAAAAAAAATCAAGATTCGTGGATGTCGTGTTTTTCGCGTTTTTTGCTGTGATGAGAAATCCAGCAGGATTTACAACGTGATGGGTCATATTCTGAAATAACTGTTTGTTTCAGTTGTACCATAAATACCGTCTACGATGTGATAGGATATTCACAGGCAATTACTAATCCTAATCCCTGGGTGCTAGTTTTCCTGTTGATGTAAACACTCTTACAACTGTGAGACAGATGTTAATAGGAAAATCCAGACACGTAAATATCGAGGTCGTATTTCCCTATTGTACGTTTATAACTAACTGCAAGGAAGATCCTGATCCATGGATGCAATGTCAACGTAAAGCCTGTTTTTCCTGCTAGCAGGTTTCCAGCAGGTTGTTAAAGATATTTATAGGAAAATGGTGATATTCTTATGCGGTCATAATATTTTATCTATAAACTGTGTCAGTGAAATATCAGTGAAAGATATTTTATAGAAAAATATATATGCTTGGATTCGATGTTCTAAAGAAACCAGATTTTTACCCGTTATTACAAACTTCGAGAGTTTGTAACCATCCGTTACTTGATTCCACCGCTGAGAATAATAGGAAAATGAGTACGATGTGAATACATGGTTCTTATTACGTCATATCTGTTATGTTTTCTAGATTTTAATCTGTTCCAGAAAATCCACTGATTTACGTTAGGGAAAGAGATTTCCTAAAGACTGGTTAATGAAGAAGAACACCAGGAAAAAATCCATAACGTTTATGGCATTCAAATATATTACTGTGAATAACATCAGAAATCCAATATATTTCTGAAAGTTAACTGAATGTGGAAAATCCACACTCTCTCTCTCTCACGGCCATACGTATTTCTAAACATTTTACTTGCTGCAATAAGTACTTGGAAAATGCAGAAAATCTGTGTGAAAGTCAAATACGTTTCCAGAAACTGACTGACAACAGTTAATTCCGCAGTGTGTGTGAGACAGTCAAAATATTTCTATGCTGGAAAATCCACTTTTCTGACGATCACAAATATTTTCAGAGCAGAAAATGAAGGAACAGTGTAGAAAGTCTGTGTCAATCAAATAGTTTGACTTACAATAGAAAATCCAGTACTCTTCCCAGTCTAAAAAATGTTTATAATAAATGTCCTTCACTTAAAATATGTTTATAAACACCAATAAAACCAGCATTTTTCTGACAGCAAACATAACTATCTAGATATCGACTGTACAATTTATCAAATGAATGATAATAAAAATATTGTACTGACAGTCAAATGTATTTCTAAATAAGGAGTACTTGTGGGAAATTGTACTGACAGTCAAATAAATTTTTAGAAATGGAGTACTTATGGAAAAGTGTACTGACAGTCAAATATATTTCTAGAAATCGAGAACTAATGGACAATTCTACTGACAGTCAAACATATTTCTAGATGTCAAGAACTAATGGAAAATTGTACTGACAGTCAAATATATTTCTAGATATCGAGAACTAATGGAAAATTGTACTGACAGTCAAATATAATAGAACAGATTCATCGCTTGTCATGTCTGCTTTCTCGGATTATCTTTGTATGGGAATAAATGTATCAACGCTTCAATTGCTCATGATTTCGCCTGAGATACATGTCCAAGAAATATAAATGCCAAAATATGTCATCAAACACATTGCCATAGATTTGGGATATGTGTTACCATAACATTGTTAGGTTCATATAGGTAATCGTCACTACAAAACTTCAAAAAAGCATTGCCGTATGCACTGCATTATATTTTCAAGTTGGAATATGTTATGTTACTGTTCTTGTTATTATTATTATTGTTGTTGTTGTTATTATTATTATTATTATTATTATTATTATTATTATTATTATTATTTTTTATTATTATTATTTTTATTTTTATTGTCATCATTATTTAAGCTTATTTTGCTCAAATTTTGAAATGGTCTATGAAATATAATTACGGTACCGGAACATTTCCATAATTTATTATTCAAAAACGGAAAATAGTTATTTGTTAGCTATAGCTAATCAATCATTTCTCTGCATTTCATTTTAAAATATATTAATTTAGTTTCTCTACGTTTTCTAAAAATATCGAGCAAATGTAATCCATCCACCGCTTTTAACAGATTTTTAACACCCAACAATTCCCATTACAGATGAAAGTCGCCCACCAATCCATTCTCTTTGTAAATTAATTAGTCTAGGGACTGAGATTTTAAATAATATGTGTGTATATTCAGTGAACGAAATGCGATAGAAATGCAATAAAGTTTAATCTCAGTATGAAAAGAAACGCTGCTTATAAAAATGAAAACGTTCCGATAAACGAAATTAGAGCGTTTCCGATTACAGGATAATGGAAATATATTCATATCCTAACAGTTATGATTAGAATTTATGTTATTATTATTGTTATTATTATTAAGAGGTGCGAGAAAGAAAAACCATTTAATATACTTCCAAATTTTATTTGTCGCTTGTCTCCATCCTTTGTTAATAATAAAGTATGAAAAAATACTTACCTTCACGACATGCATTGATGTTGCCATTTTTATCTTTACTGTAGGAAAACACTGACAAAGTTGCTTATCATTCTGTTAAATTTCTTTTTTATATATATTTATATTATTCTATATTTAGACTGATGCCACAAATGAAGTAAAAGGTTATGGTTTATACTGCACTTTGTGTAGAAAAATATCCTTTCCTCATCCATAAGAAAACCTAAAGTATAACGGCAGTAGATGTTCTTTTTTGTTTTCATATACTCTTATTACTGACAGCAAGTAATTGTTAATCTAAGAAGGTGTTAAAAGAATATTTAAATCGCCATGCTTTCATTTGTTATACAGGTCTACACAACCTTTCTGCCAGTTGTCATTAACCCCTTGTAAATAATTTAATAGTCAGAATTAAATTCCGTTAGGGAAGAACAAAATAATTACTTCAGTTGTAGTCCAGAATATCGTGAAGACATCTTGAAATCATGAAATCTTATTCAGTGTCTTCATAGAGGGACTGGTTCAGAGTTTCAGAAAAGAGACGCCATGTTTGTGATTCTAAAAAAAATATATTAACATTAAGTTACTGATAAATATTATCTTGGTGTATTTGAAGGTACTGTTTTTGGAGATTAACCTTTCATAACAGTTAAGTAAGACGACAGTAATAATAGCCAGTGCACGCAGATGTATGAAGAGTGTCACTTCTTTACTTCTGAGTGTACGTGTAACATCTAGTTATATACAGAATTCTAAAAAAAAAAAAAATATTATTAATTCACTAAATTGACAGATAACAACAACCTTGCCAAAGATTTATTCGTTTCTTCTTCTTCAGAACTATGTTCATATCACCAAACGTAAACATTGTTCTTAGACATCGTTTTTGTAAGCAAATGAATGTTGAAACTGAAATCAGAATAGTATTTATGTATAACAGGCGTCATTGTTCTTAACTGTCTTATTACTAATTACTTAACAGTCAGAAAACGACTTCTTATGATAAGCATTTTGACATAAACATTGCTTTTCTTATAGTTTTATATTTTATATACGAAAAGTATATATATATACTTTTTAAAAACTATTTACTCAAAACGATGATAATTTGAAATGGAGAACTGAGAGTAAAACTTGTCACTTCATTTTCTTTCTTTTTCACCTATTCCTTTAATTGAATTATTCCTTTCACATTACAAATTAAACTGATTTAGTAAGGATGCTATATAAATTACTGAAAATTGAAGAAACAAATGAACATTTCAAAAATAATAGCTGCTATTCCTTTTCGAGCCTAAACTGACGAAAGCTTTGATAGACTTTGGATACCTTTCATTGAACGTTGTCACGTATCGTCAAACTTAATGTTACATATTTATAAAAATTAAAAAATACTGACAGATTCCAAAAACATATCAGTCACATAATTTAATATGATCATGAAATGGTTATTTTTATTTATTTATTATTATTAATTTTTTTTTTAATCGTTAGCTAGAGGTTATTTTTCATACTATACTGATGTTCTTGTTAATAACCATAGAGATAAATTTCTTAAACGTTACGTAATTTCATTATTCTTTTCACAAAAGGAGGGTTATACTGGGTACTTCATCAGGCGCCAAATACAGGTTTTCTTATAACTGTCTTTAAACGCTTTTTCTTATGAAGCATATGTTCTGTGTTAGATTCAAGAGTGGAGTATTTTTTAACAAGGTAAACATATTTAAAATTATACCTTGACAGTCACTGTCATTTCGCTCTTTTAAGTCCTGCATAACGTTTTGTTAATTCTTAGTTTTTTTCATTTAGGCTCTGCAATTTAGACTTCATTTTATTTATTTATTTATTTATTTATTATTACTATTATTATTATTATTATTATTATTATTATTATTATTATTATTATTATTATTAAAAAATAAAACAAATAAAACCACGCCGTTATTCTTACTTGCCCCTGCATTTTTCATAATATATTTTTATTCACATGCAATTCCATATTTCTAAATTATTTGTGTATGTATGTATGTATGATTTATAGAAGTATCTATACTTTCTTTATAGTTTTAAATATCGCAAACTATAGCCGGCTAATTTAAACTAATAATTATGCACCAAGTTAATTTTTCTACAAGATTTTCTTAAGTACCGTATTTGTTCAGTTATATGTTGTGTTATTCGATCCAGTGTTGCCTTATATCTCAGCGACAAGAATGGTATGTACGGTAAAAGAAACAGAAATCGAGTTAAGCTAATGAGAAAATGTACAGGAATTCATACTGATTAAATAAAATGATATATTCCTTATTATGTGATTGTATATTTTGTGGTGTTTTCTACGAATGTGTATATATGCCTCGCTGAGAGGTACAATATGGGTATATTTGTTATTATTGATATTTAATCTCGCTGAATGTTCAATAAATCTTGATTATCAAAGTCTTCTAATCGATTTGTTGTTTATTTATAAATATTTATTATTATTATTATTACTACTATTACTACTGCTGCTGCTGCTACTACTATTACTACTACTACTACTACTACTACTACTACTACTACTACTACTTTTACCTCAAAGTCCGATGGACATAAACGTATACAAATAATAATCCAAAATGAAACTTTATCTATATTTTTATTTTTATTTTTTAATCTAAGGGGAATAACAGGTTCATGCGACTTCTTCTACAAACATGACTGAGTTACCTCCTCCTTGATAAATATCCGTCTATATTCTAGTGTGAAGGTTGACGTCATACGTCAGACAAAGAGTAACTGGATTCCGTCAGTGTTTGACACTAAACGCTATGTGTGACTGTGTGAACGATACGTTACATGTGTAACACTGCATTTTCAACAATTCATAATTTAAGTCTCGTCAACTAATGACGTCCGGAGTTAACCGAAGCATTCTCAACGGAGGGATGGGCAGACTACTCTTTGCTCGAAAATCGTGTGCATGGCTTGCCGAAGAGTTATCTACCCTGACCTCGACCAGCTTGATGAGTGTTGCATCGGATTCTTATCTGAACACTTTTAGTTTATGTCATTGCTACTGATGCACACTGATAAAAAGGACAGTATATTGATAAATTATTATATAATTATTTTGTTTTGTTTGATACTAATATTAATACAGCTACAGCTACATTTACCATTACTACTAGTGCTACTACTACACTACTACTACTACTACTACTACTACTATTACTACTATTTTTACTACTTCTCTACAACCACAACAACTACTGTTACTACTACTACTATTGCAAATACATATTCGAACGTTACTAATATTAATTTTACATACGATTAGAGTATAGATTAAGCAGCAGCCTGTAGACTTGCGTATTCTGAATGGTTTAATGCGAGCGGATTAACTGGAATTACTGCAGTTTCTCTGAAAAAGAGGCATTAAGCCTCGAATTATATAGCTGGATACAGGCAGTGGGAACAATACTGTGCGTTTATTTAAAATCTCTGAGCAGAAAATTGGATACAAAACTTTAAAGAACGTTACTCAATAAACTAATGGCTGGATGTAAAAAGATGGTAAATATAGTTATTATTATTGTTATTATTATTATCATTATTATTATTATTAGTAGTAGTAGTAGTAGTAGTAGTAGTAGTAGTAGTAGTAGTAGTAGTAGTAGTAAAGAAAACGAATGGAAGAATAAATGAAAGTTTAAATAAACAAAACATTTTATTAGCCATTAGTGGACTGACAGAAATGACAAAGTTTTAAATTTTATTTTAATATATATTACAAAATATTTGTTAATGCTTAAATGTCTGTCATAGTAATTCATATCAAGTCATATTAAGTCACAATACAGCTGTTCCACAGACTACAGATTATGTACAAATCTTTGCAGGATAACTGATATCTCTTCCAGGAACTACACTGTCCGTATATGATTATTGTAAAGAAAAAAAAAAAAAAAAAAAAAAACTGATTTACTAAAACAGTGTTTTCTGTTTGTTTTTAATTAGTTCTGCTATTTATTTTTACAGCTTCGTGCGTAATTATCTGATAAACCAAATCCCGCATTCGATGAAAATCGACCGGAAATGAACAAACCAGTGTATAAGAATAATAATAATAATAAGAATAATAATAATAATAATAATAATAATAATAATAATAATAATTTTATTATTTTTATTTTATTTTACTTTATTTATTTATTTATTTTATTATTATTATTTATTTCGGGGTTTTTTTACGAAATTGTTCCACATTTAAACTGTAAAGTACTGAATACACAGAATGAAAACGCTAACGAAAACATATACATCACTGTTACCTTGTGCACTTATTGTATAACAGAATAAATAAAACCTCCGCCCATATAAATTTCAGACAAATTTAACTTAGCTATCTCTCTCTCTCTGTCTCTTTGTCTCTCTCTATCTCTCTGTCTCTTTCTCTATCTCTCTGTCTCTTTCTCTGTCTCTCTATCTCTTTCTATCTCTCTCTCTCTCTCTATCTCTCTCGTCTCTCTCTGTCTCTCTCTTTCTCTATCTCTCTCTGTCTCTCTCTGTCTCTCTCTCTATCTCTCCCTCTCCATCTCTCTCTGTCTCTCTGTTTCTCTCTGTCTCTCTGTCTCTCTCTCTGACTCTGTGGCGCGCTCTCTCTCTCTATCTCTCTCTGTCTCTCTGTCTCTCTCTCTATCTCTCTCTCTCTCTCTCTCTCTCTCTCTCTGTCTCTCTCTCTCTCTCTCTGTCTCTCTCTCTGACTGTGGCGCTCTGTCTCTGTCTCTGTCTCTCTCTCTGTGTCTCTCTCTCTCTATCTCTATCTCTCTCTGTCTCTCTGTTTCTGTCTCTCTCTCTCTCTGTCTCTCTCTCTCTCTCTCTCTCTCTGTCTCTCTCTCTGACTCTGTGGCTCTCTCTCTCTCTCTCTCTCTCTCTCTCTCTCTCTGTCTCTCTCTCTCTCTCTCTCTCTCTCTCTGTCTCTCTGTCTCTCTCTCTCTCTCTCTCTCTCTCTCTCTGACTGTGGCGCGCTCTGTCTCTCTGTCTGTCTGTCTGTCTCTCTCTCTCTCTCTCTCTCTCTCTCTCTCTCTCTCTCTCTCTCTCTCTCTGTCTAAAGTAATGTATCATCACTGATTTGTTATTTTAAAGACTGTGTGACGAAATATTCTTTCATATCATTAGTTTCTGTGTACACGTGTGCATGTATGTGTCTTTATGAGTGTGTGTGCGTGTTTGTGTATGTGTGTGTGACTGAAGCGTTCCATTTTCAAAATCTTGCCTAAGTACCTGATTTAAAATTTTAAAATAAATAAAAAATCAATGGTATATCGATGTGTTTAAACAGCCGTTTCAAACTTCCCAGTGTGTTTACTAAAATCTGTGTTATTTCCTATGACAGATGTTGCATAACGATATCATAAGTTAAAAGCATTCCACACTTATAAAATAAAGACATCACTTAAAACCAGCTTTTCCCATTCAGAACTGAGTAACGTGTGTGTGTAGGTGTGAACCGAGTCCTGGCGTGCGAATGTCCGTGTGTGATAAAACTGTGATTAGGCACAGAACGTGTTTATTGAAATTATTCTCTTTATTTATTTGTTTGTTTGCGTGTTTGTTTTTGTTTTGTTTTTCTTGATTTTTTTTTTTTTTAAATTATTATTATTTATTTATTTTATTATTTATTTATTTATTTAAATATTAATTTATTTTATTCTTATTTTTTTTAAATATTTATTTTCTATTCAGAGACTCCAATATATTTAACAATGTCAAACACATTGTTTCAATACGGTGAAAATACGAGAGAAAACCATTAAAAAAAATATCTGTGCTTTGTAATCACCTTTCAAGAGAAAAACTATTTTGACACGCCACTTGTGGAGATCTGGTTGGAATGGAATATTATAATCCAGAGCGCTGCAGACGACACGCTACTGTGACCTATATTTGATGGCTATAAAACGTCTGTCAGATGAAAAGGGTCAATGCGGCACGCGCAGATCGTGACGCGTTAATGAAATTGATATTTAATAAACCAGTCTTTTTTTCTTTCTTTTTTATTGCGCTCCCTCTCTTGTTCTCGGGCAATGAAGTTTAAAAATGTGATGTGCTTAGTTCGTGAAACAAACGTGTTTCTTGGAAGTAGATCCAGTGTTAATGTGATGAGAATGTTTTTTTCAGCTCTGTAAGGTAATACTGATCAGCAAGAATTACATATATATCTGTATTAATTTCTCTATCTATCTATCTAGCTATCTAGCTATCTAGCTATCTATCTATCTACTAGCTATATGGCCGTAACTAGACTCTTTTTGAAATGACTAGCGGAGCGGGGCAAAAATTTTTTTTTAAATTGGGCGACGGGTCTGTGGACTAAATGACAATACACATTGCATCAGGGCAAGAACCAAGCTAAGACTGAAACATGCGAAAAGGTTGTTGTATGTTTTAAATTATCAGGTGTTCGATAAACCTGTTTGATGTCTGAAGTCTTTGAAGTCAGTTATGTCTTTCATCGTTTCTATCGAAACAGAGATTTATAATTTATATTTTTAAAAAAAATTTAAAAAATAATCGTCACTTTCGGTATGAGGAATTGGCCTCTTTGCCTCAGTATAGTTACGACCATAATATATATATATATATATATATATCTTATCTATATAATAACAAACCTTGTTCAAAGTTATTTCTTTCGTATTTAGTTAATGGTGTAAATCTTAAAAGACAATTTTTTAAACGGAAACGATCTAAAAAAAAATAATAATAATAACAAAGAAATTTAAGATCTATTTTATTTTGGTCTAAATCGACAGCCAAACAAAAATTCGTGAATCTGCTGTTCTCGAGAGATGCGAGTTGAGAAGTAAAGCACGATTCCTTTCATGTTTTATATCATTTAGCTCTGCACGATAAAATAAAATAAAAATAGTTATTCTCTTGAGATATCAACTTTGTCCTTGCGAAAGTGAGACTTTATTATTATTCTTGTCTTTGTCACTGACGTTCTTGATGCTGCTAAAGTAGATGTTGAAAACGTTGCTGAGGTCACGGCTGTTGTAGTAATAATGTACAGAAATGATGGGAATCTGAAAACTAGTTTAGTAGTGATATTTTAGTTTTTGTTTTTGTATAACGGACTGTTAGTTGTTGTAAACTGGATCACTGCTGACTTGATATTGTGTTCACAATAGGATTAATCCACAATGTACTCCACTTAGCTATTCCCCGTTCTACAAAGTATTCATTACTGGTAGATTGTTTATATTATTGTTTCAACTGCAGCTGTTGTTCTTGTTATTTATTTATTTATTTATTTATCGGATTGTGTTTATCTGTAGATCAGTATTACTGGCTACAAAGTTTATCTGTGTTGATGGTATGTACTGTAATGTTCTAGTCTGTTATTAGCAGATAAACAAAAGTGTGTTCATTTCGTTTTTAAGACGGTTTACCATGAATCAAACATTAAGAAATGATACTTAACAAATAAATTTACAATTTATACATGTATCTTAAAAATGATTTCCGTTTGTTTTATTATTATTATTATTGTTATCGTTATTGTTGTTATTATTATTATTAATACTATTGCTATCATTTTTATAATAATCATAAGAATAAGAATAATAATAATAATAATAATAATAATAATAATAATAATAATATTATTATTATTATTATTATTATTATTATTATTATTATTACATTTTTCTTTGACCACAGATTCTATGAGTCTGACAATAACACTGAACGGCTTTCACCGACTTTGCATCTAACAGTCTGGATATTGAGCTTTCCGCCACGTTTCATAATACACAGACAAACATCAGAGACGATGTCTATAATGAAGTTCAACAGAAGACGTTTAGTGGTCGTTCTAGGACTCATGCTTCTAATACTTGGAGTACACACGCTCTTTATTATTTCTGTGCTCGAGCGAGTTGCCATGTCTACCCGTAGTCACTCGACAGTTTCCGTAAACAGAAGATATGATGACGTCAGAAGACATGACATTGACGGCCGGTAAGGAGCACGCTGTTGTTGCCGTTGTCGTTGTTCAGTTTGGTGCATTAATAAGCTATTCGGTTCAAAGTTACTCTATCTTTAAAAAGTATTTTAGTAATATTTATTTTTGGGGGGTGGGTTTGTTATTTTTTTTTTTTTCTTATTATCTTTTATATATTTATTAATTTTTTTTTTTTTGAATTCCCATTTTAATTTTTTATTTTTTTATTTTTTTAAATCATTGATTGTTTGTTTTTAATATGGTATATTAATGCCTTGTGTTTGATACGTTTTCTTTTCTTTTTTTCTTTTGGGGTTTAAGCTTTAAAAAAATAAGAGAAAAAATCCCATTCTGATAGTTGAGGCATTTCGTTTATCGGTGTGATTTTGTTTGTTTATATATCATTACTAGCAGTGATTTTATTATTACGAATGACACATACAGTCACAAACACACACACACACACACACACACACACACACACACACACACACACACACACACATATAAATAAAATAAATAACTAAAATATCGCCTGTAAACTAATTAATAGCATCGACAGTATTCAGTAAGAGATATATTGACAAGACAACATCTGAACTATTTGTTTTTGTAACAATTCCATGTCGTTAAACATTCTTTGATTATTAAAGTTCCTATTATAAAGTGAAGAAATTAATAAATTAGTATTAAATTCGTAATTATACCATTGAACTGTCACCAGTTCCAATCAGGCCCTGTGACAGATTTGTTACAGTGTATAGGTTAGAATATGAAACGTTTTATTCTTTACTGACTTTGAGTTTTACACCTTATGAGTATACACACACCAGTTTAGAACATCCCCTTTGCTAATCAGTAACCGTGGCTCACATGGTGACTGTAGGATTTTATTTCCTCTGAGATGTGATTTAAAAATAAAAACTTGTAAATGCACATTAAACGTCAATATAAAATATGGTGCTAATGTTGTCTTCAAACAAATATTTATAAATCCAATGTCTGCTTGTTTTATTTGCTTTTTTCAACAGCTTTCTTTTTTTTTTTTTTTTTTTTTTTATAGGACAAAATTAACCAGTGAGACAAAAAATGACTCGGCAAAACGGAAGACCCTGGAACAGATACTGAAACGATTATTAAAATACAAACGACCGCCGGACAGTTACTACAACTACAACGTCACCGCCAGCGACAACATACCGGTGGAAAGAGACATCGACGATTTGCGACTAAAGGAATGTCGTAACATCAGCTACAACCTCACGGCTCTGCCGAAGGTTTCCGTCATAATTCCGTTTTACAACGAACCTCTAACTGTTCTCCTGAGAACCGTTCACAGCCTAGTGTCTCGCTCTCCTCCCGAGTTACTGCGCGAAATAATACTAGTAGACGACAACAGCACGCATGCGTACTTTGGAAAAGAATTCCAGAACTACCTCAGCATCCTCGACAGTCGAATTATTCTAATAAGAAATGAAAAACGAGAGGGTCTCATAAGATCGAGACTAAAGGGAGCTAACCGAGCTCAAGGAGAGGTACTCATTTTCTTCGATGCTCACACTGAACATAATGTTGGCTGGTTGGAACCTCTTCTTGCGGAAATAAATCGGTTTGAGAATATTGTGGTACAACCTCTTATAGCGACAATCGTTGACACTAATATTATGTATTACTCTGATTCTAGAATCTTCCGTGGCGGATTTGGATGGGATTTGAGGTAAAGTTTCATCGATCTTTATGACTGATTGATTGATTGATTGATTGATTGTCCTCAATCAAAAAAAAAAAAAAAATTTTTTTAATATGTAGCCGATATACATTTCTGAGAATTTTATAATACTCTCTGCAGTTTTTAATTTCGTTACAGAACAAGGTTTGATGTTTTACAGATACGCCTGGTTTCCGATCCCGAAGTACTTGACCCAGACTCTGACGTCACCAACAGATCCGATTCCAACACCAGTTCTGGTTGGCTGCGCTATCGCTGTGAGAAAATCGTACTTCAATTCCATTGGTGCGTTTGACGAAGACCTACGCATCTGGGGCGGAGAGCATCTAGATTTGTCGTTCAGGACATGGATGTGTGGGGGTCGAATAACGACAGTTCCTTGTTCTCGCGTAGGTCATCTCTTTAAGTTCAACTCGTACAGTTTCGGCGGAGACCGAGATACGATCATTCGAAAGAACCTGAGACGCGTCGCAGACATCTGGATGGACGAATACAAAACATTCTTTTACGCCGCAACGCGCAGTTTCGCACAGATACCTGAACTGTCCGCGGACGAACGAAAGACCCTCCACGACAGGATCAAGTTGAAAAGAAAACTTCGGTGCAAAAATTTCACATGGTTCTTAGAACATGTCATGCCGGAGATGAAAATTCCAACAGCGGAAGCTCGGTTTCACGGTGAATTACAGAACAATAAAACGTTAGCCTGTATAAGCGTGTTAAAAGACGGTTACTTAGGAATGACGTACAATTGTTTCGTGTACCGCATCCACCCTGAAAATACGTTCACTATCGACGTTCACGGCAGACTGATGTATGACAACCAATGCGTTCACGTAGATGATCGATTTCTGCTGTTGACTTTAGGAGACTGTCTGCCTCCTGACAGACTGAAAGGTGTGTCGTGGACGTTGTCTCCCGGACCGCATTTCGGTAAACTCGTGTACAAAAACGTTTCCAAAACTTGGTGTGCTCAGCACGTAACTAACATAGCAGCTGTACACTTGAACGAACAGATGGTTCAGATGGTCAAATGCAAACCAGATTCCGAGTTTCATTACTGGAAGATACAGTACAAATTCACATACCCATGAAAAGAAATGATAATATCTGCCATTCATTCATTGTACATTCTCAGTAATATCTCGCCATTCGTCTTCTTCTCTTTCCTTCTTTTCTTTATTCTTTCACTTCTTTTCACGTTTCTTGCTTCCTTATTATGAATTCAGTAAAATTCTCAACAGAGTTAAATTATATAATCGCATTCATTTTAAATTTTGATGATATTTATTCAACAGGATTTTCATTCCGGTAATTCCAGTACACACTTAAACTTTTAAATACATTTTTTTAATGCCATCAAAGCTTTCAATACACCCGTTAAAGAAAGTGTTTTGGTCGTTTTCTTTCCTTCCGCTTTTTTTTCTTCTTTCTTAATCGTATTGAAGATTCACGACGTCCTGATTACATCACCGCTGTCTGAAACCATTATTTTATTTCTACATTCTGAATGGTTTGGGGGATATTGTTATGAAAGTCTGCGATTACTGCAAACTGTATTTCATTTAACGACCGTTATTTAAATGATCTCTCTCTCTCTCTCTCTCTCTCTCTCTCTCTCTCTCTCTCTCTCTCTCTCTCTCTCTCTCTCTCTCTCTCTCTCTCTCTCTCTCTCTCTCTCTCTCTCTCTCTCTCTCTCTCTCTCTCTCTCTCTCTCTCTCTCTCTCTCTCTCTCTCTCTCTGTCTGTCTGTCTGTCTGTCTGTCTGTCTGTCTGTGCATGTATGTGCTAATGTATGCTTTTCGGCGTTTGTGAATTTTTAAAATTTACTTACGTATATCCTTTGTATAACACAGTTTCTATTTGCGCAATACTTATTAACTAGTTTAAGTATTAATATTAACTATAACCATTCATTGACGTGCATTAATTACATCAGATGTTAAATTTGGTGTAATGAAATATGTAAAGAGCTTGATGAATTGGTTTGTAATTTTGAGTCGCTTAAGTAACAATTAATGGACATCGATCGAATTGTAGGAGTTTTTCCTGTTTAGTTAAACAGATTTTATAGACTGAAAATGAATGAAAAATTTAAAAAAAAAGTCAAAATTAAATTATTATTATTATTATTATTTACAGATTTGGATGTGTGTAGTATGGCAATATATGATTTAACTGCGTTAATCAAGGGATACTTGTATTATATCTATCTATATACTTTTTAATTATTAATTGCCTATTTATGTAATAAATTGTTTACATCCGAGTTATTCACTAGTTATTACTATTGTTGTTATTATTATAATTTTATTTTTGTTGTTTTTATTTGTATTTTTTATTTATTTGTTGTTGTTGGGTGCTTGTTTGTTTGTTTTTGATATTTTACAAGATTTTGCAAAACCCCCTTAATTGCATCGTATAGGAATTTTCCCCTCGTCACAATGAAGTTTTAATTTGATTTTTCATCTTTTATATAATAAAGATTTCGATATGACGTCACTGAAAGCTGAAGTGGTTTTGTAAATGTGATGTAATCATTGTAGATGTAGTAGCCCGGAACTGACAAGGGTAGAAAGTTGTGTATTTTACAAAATCAATGTAGGCCTATAATATTCGTTTTATAGAGATTATATTGTTCTTTTCAAATATTCATCTATTTCAGTCACCAAATTTAGCGAAGATTAATCCAAATTCAGTCATTAGAATAAGCAAATAAATTATAGATAGAGATGTAAACAGATAGTTATATAAATAAATAAATTTGCAAATGATAAAATTGAATTAAATTGAATAAAATAAAATAAAATAAAATAAAATAAATAAAATAAAACATAACTGCTCACATATAAAATAAGATTAAATATTTTCTTTTCTTTACCAGATTTAATGATGGTCTGATCTTTTCGACTGCGTCCAGGGTAATGCCAAATGATCTGATATTACGACATCATAGACACTGACAATGACGTATTCAGTTAAATTCAGTAAAAAGAAGTTTTTATTCTTTCTGTTAATGTTTGAGGTTCATATTGTGTTTATTATTGTTATATTCGATAAAATCGCAGTTTATTCCGGAAACAAGTGGACACTTTCCGAGAACGGACGAATGAATGACGTCAGACGTAAACACAATGAGATCCGGTGAGAAGTGATAATGTCGTACATGTTGAACTACTTTGTTGCAGTGATAGATATTTATTTGAAATAATGTATTTTTAACGTTACTGCCACTGATTCAACTGATATAATGATTTCTGTTTGTCTGTGTGAGTGCGCGCGTGTACGTACGTACGTATATCGCCGTCTGTTTATGTATGTTGGGCTATTTATCGTCAGTAATAATGAGAGCGCTGGAAAATAATAATAAACAAAATAATAATAATAAATAAATAAATATAAAACAAATATTATCTGCTTATTCGCTTACCGTTTTTCCTTCTAGAACAAACACACTCTCGTCGCCTTTAAGTAGTCTAACAAAAAATGACTCGGCAAAACGGAAGACCCTGGAACAGATACTGAAACGATTATTAAAATACAAACGACCGCCGGACAGTTACTACAACTACAACGTCACCGCCAGCGACAACATACCGGTGGAAAGAGAAATCGACGACATACGACCAAAGGAATGTCGTAACATCAGCTACAACCTCACGGCTCTTCCGACAGTTTCCGTCATAATTCCGTTTTACAACGAACCTCTAACTGTTCTCCTGAGAACCGTTCACAGCCTAGTGTCTCGCTCTCCTCCCGAGTTACTGCGCGAAATAATACTAGTAGACGACAACAGCACGCATGCGTACTTCGGAAAAGAATTCCAGAACTATCTTAGCATCCTCGATAGCAAAATTACCCTAATTAGAAACGAAAAACGAGAGGGTGTCGTAAAATCGAGACTAAAGGGAGCTAATAAAGCTCAAGGGGAAGTACTCATTTTCTTGGACGCTCACACTGAATGCCTCGTTGGCTGGTTAGAACCGCTTCTTTTCGAAATAAATCGATTTTCGAATATAGTAGTACAGCCACACCTTTTAGCAATCAGCCAGAATGTCATGAGTTATCCTTTAAATTCCCAGCTTCAGTCCCGTGGCGGGTTTGGATGGGATATGAGGTAAAATAAACTGTATATTTTATTATTATATATGACCATTTTTGTCTTGTTTGTTGATGTATAATATATAAAATACCACATGATATGGCTTATTTGTTTATTTATTTGTTTATTTGTTTGTTTGTTTGTTTGTTTATTTGTTTATTATTTTTGGCCTTCTGTGTGAGCCTACTGCTTTACTGTTCCTTTTCGTAGTAATGTTGTTTTTGTGAAATTTATGGTTTGATTCAAAAAGAAAAAAAAGAAAAATAAATAAAGAAATAATAATAATAATAAATTAAGCTAAACTAAATTAACAAGTGAAATGTATGTCAAAGATAGAAAAGTTTTCATTATTGAGACAGTAGGTGTGTTCAAAGTTGTTTCCGTTTTATTCTGATACAGATACTCCTGGTTTTCGATCCCGAATTATTTGACCCAATTCCTGACGTCTCCAGCAGAACCAGTCCCAACGCCAGTTCTGGTTGGTTGCGCCATTGCTGTGAGAAAATCGTACTTCAATTCCATTGGTGCATTCGACGAAGACCTTCACATTTGGGGCGGAGAGCAGCTGGACCTGTCCTTCAGGACTTGGATGTGTGGTGGCCGAATAACGACAGTTCCCTGTTCTTGCGTTGGCCACATCTACAAAAAGAATTCGTACAGTTTTGTCGGGGATCGCGAAATGATCATCTGCAAGAACCTGAGACGAGTGGCGGAGGTTTGGATGGGTAAATATAAAGTCTTCATCCACGCCGCGTTACGCGGTTTGTTCGATTTGCCGCCAATGACTTCGGACGAAAAGAAGTCGCTCGAAGAAAGGATCAAATTAAAAAGAAAACTTCAGTGCAAGAATTTCAAATGGTTCTTAGAAAATATCATGCCGGAAATGAAAATTCCAACAGTTGAAGCCGTTTTCCACGGTGAAATTATAAACGCTAAAACGTCTGGATGCATAACAGTTTTAGAAGACGGTTATTTAGGAGTTTCGTTCAGGTGTCTGAAATATCACATCTCTCCTGAAAATACGTTCACTATCGACGTTCACGGCAGACTGATGTACGACAACCGATGCGTTCACGTAGATGATCGATTTCTGCTGTTGACGTTAGGAGACTGTCTGCCTCCTGACAGACTGAAAGGTGTGTCGTGGACGTTGTCTCCCGGACCGTATTTCGGTAGACTCGTGTACAAAAACTTTTCCAAAACTTGGTGTGCTGTGCATGTAACCAACGTGGATGAAGTTCATAAATTCGAGCAGATGGTTCAGATGTATGAATGTGAGCCAAAGACGAAATATCATTACTGGAAAATGACGTACAAATTCGTATACACTTGACACTGTCAAATGTTCGTTCCACTACTCAATATTTATTTATTTTATTTTAATGTTTTTAGGTTGTTGATGATTGTTTGTTTGTTTGTTTGTTTTCCCGTCCTTTCTTCTCTTCGTTTCATTTTCTATTGTTTCGTCCTTGTAATGAAGTAATGATTTAATGCTAAGCATTCTGACATTGTAATAATGTTTTTTCTTTCTTCCTGGAGGTTTCTTTTTTACATACTTTCTTCGTTCTGTTACTTCTTTCTCTTTCAGATTTATTTTTTATTTTCATTATTTTCTATACTTTTTTGACAAATATAATATTTGAATAAATATGCTTGTAATGTCAATTTATTTACGTTGTTGTCTTTTGTTTCGTTTATATTTTTTTATTTATTTATTTTATTTATTATTATTATTATTATTATTATTATTATTATTATTATTATTATTATTATTATTATTAATTTCATCCACCTCTTGCCTCTCTTTGTTCTCGGCTTCTTCCATTGCCTCCTTTTGTCACTTTATAATTTCACTTTTCGTCTCATTCGGTCTCTCACTCCGTCTCACACTCGCATCCACTTTCACTTTTACTCCCTCTCTCACTCTATCTCCTCTCATTCCCATACCCTCTTTATCACTGTCTTACTCTCTCTCATTAGAATATATCCAATCAGAATTTTGTTTTTTAATCTTTTTTTATTTATTTATTTATTTATTTATTTATTTATTTATTTATTTGTTTATTTTTATCCAATCGTGGCCGAACTTTAAATGAAATTATAGTTTCTGATTTGCTAGTTATAGCAGGTTATAACAATCTTTTTCAGACAAACTCTCTCTCTCTCTCTCTCTCTCTCTCTCTCTCTCTCTCTCTCTCTCTCTCTCTCTCTCTCTCTCTCTCTCTCTCTCTCTCTCTCTCTCTCTCGCCAAATCTTATACATAAGTATACCTATGCAAACGTTCATGCACACCATGTATACACATACTATATAATTCGCAGAGAACACATTACCGAATGTACCTGAGAAAAAGGAACAAATATAAGTGCAGAAAGGCAAACTGACAGACAGGTATAAACTGATGGTATGAGAGAGAATATTTTAATATTAAAAAAAAAACACAAACAAAAACAAACAAAAAAACAACAACAAACAAACAAAAAATAAAACAAACAAACAAACAAGAACAATAAATATATATATATATATATATATATATATATATATATATATATACAAATTTTAGATTCAACAGATTGGTGATACTGTGCTCTCTAACAGAAGTTTAATCCTGCTTGGAACGCCAAACTGATAGCATTAAAAACTATATTATTATACTATATATATGCAAATAATAAAGTAATCTAAAAAAAAAAATAATAATAAATAAAATAAAATTCAGACATTTTTAATACATTTAAATCAGTGCATTTCAAAATGCTGAAGTAAAACAAGTAACCCTGAGGAGGAACAAAAAATGCACCAAACGGATCTTGTAAATACATACTGCTTAATTGTTTGTGATCAGTATATAATGCAGAACGCGTTGGTGAAGTCCTCGGTATGTGCGCACCGCAGTGGTGCAAGTTACAACAAAACATCTGGAATGGCAGTGTTCGATGAAGTTATTTTGCAGTCGAATTTAGAAATCGACAAAAGGCAACATCTAGTGACTTTAACTTCATCCCGTATAATACTAGAAGCTAACAGGAAAAAGAAAGACACTGAAAATTCCGCCACAGATATTTCATACCGTAAGTTGCACAATAATTTAGAGTAATAAGAACGCTAGAGATGCAAATTACAATTTTGTGTTAAGGGGCCTGGACAGGGTTAGAATAAATTGGTTGTCAAATGGATTTATATATATATATATATTTTGTTGTTGTTATTAATGGCATGTTAGTTGATGGACCTGTGGATACATGATACCTAATGCAAGTAATAGAAATTATAGAATGTTTCATGATGCTGACAGAAAACCATGTAATATAGTTATATACCCATTTACTGTGTTTGCAAGAAGTTACCAAATAAATAAATATGTTTACGTAAACAACAAAAATAAATACACTATTTATAATTTGGATAAAATATCAGTTAAATACAGATGATCCTGGGTGGAGCTGGTGAGACAGTGAAGAACTTAGGATTGCACAAACTCGTATGGTTTTAAGTAATTCCAGATGGTGTCTACATAAGTCCAGTTTTAACTGAAAGATCCATTTAAAAGTTAAAGGTTGTACCTTACTGAATTTTCTACAAAAAATCGAGAAATGGCATATATATAAATTACATTAAAATTTTGAAAAATAAAACTGTTGGAAATCAGGCCCCTACTGGAAGTTGAAATTAACTAATGATCTGAAGATATGTGGTAGCTTGTTAATTGCTCTTTTCATATAGTAACAAAGCAGATTATCTGGAATACTGCTGTTCCACTAATCAACAGCTTAAATTAATTAGAAATTTGATCAGTCTGTTTATAGTGTTACTAACAGTATTATTATTCAGAAAAATGTCATGGCTGAATGGTAAATGAATTTTTACTTTATGGTGAATGTGGTTATAAATAAAATTGAAACAGAAACCAAACATTACTTGGGAGACTATGATGACAAGTGGTTTATGGTAAACATGATTGCATAGAAAAGAAAAAACAAAGCAATAATTCAAGCAGCTTTTCTCTGTTAACAAAAAATCCAGTCTTGGACAGAATGCTATGGTAATATAAGAGATTGTATACACTGCTGGCACGACTGAACCATTTTCTCACAGAAACACACTCACACACACACACAGTATGTGAGAGAATGCTAGCAGCAGAATGGGTGGGGTTGTGTTACATATGATGACAAAAGTAATAAATCAAGGGTACTCAGATTTTGAAGTTGTTTTGGGAAATGTGTTGAAGGAGGAAGGTAGATCTGCCTGAAGTATCATTCATATCACTTGTTTATACAAAGACTGTATGAAGCTAGGATTTGAGAATAAAATTAATTGAAATCATTAAGAAATATTTTCTGTCGTATTATGACTACTGTGTTATAAGGATACATAGTGAAAAATGTTTTAAAATGAAAATTGTGCCACCCATGAATTTAATCTGTAAGTCATAGGTATGTCATTGATTCATACAAAATGTTGCATAAATTTTATTTTTTTTGTTGTTTGTCAGTAATCAAATTCTAACAAGTTCAACATGCTTGCCATATGAGGAAAAAACAAAACAACAGGTTTGAACAAACTCTGTGTGCAGTGAACAATAATTCAGTTTAGGTCATATAACATTTTCACATTTACTGATATAGTTGTATAATGGACTTGTAGCTATTTTAAATATTTTTCTTGAATTTAATCATTTTCTTTTTCTTTTTCTTCTACTTTTTCTTCTTCTTGTTCTTGTGGTTGTTGTTGTTCTTCTTCATATTATTATTGTTATTTTAAGTATATGTTGAATTTATAATGTTAATTTTCTAACTGATAGCAATTTAACATTTCAAAGACCTGTTTCATTTTTTGTTTTCTTTTTCTTTCTTGCTTTTCTTATTTTTTCTTCTTCTTATTTATTTATTTATTTATTGTACTTATTATTTTTTTATTCTTTTGAATGATTGTATATTCCAAAACAGTAATGAAAAGTAATTTCTTATCAGCAGTTTAATAACATTCACTGAACTTATTTCTAAAGAAAAATAAAATAAAATGTTAAGGAAAAATTTAACAAAAAATACTAATATTCATAACACATCCCAAAAAGAAACAAAATAAAGAGATAAAAATTCTTCCATTCTAGATTTTGTTATATTTTGCCATACTAAAGTTAAAATAATTTGTAAAACAAATATTTTCTGTGCACAAAACATTTTTCAAATTCCTATCAAGTGACTGATTAAGCTATTACATAAGAAATTATATGACATTACCAGATATTTGTTACCAAGAATTTAAAAGAAAGCAAAAAACAACAACAAAAATAGAACATTGTTGAAAATCTATCTGCTTAAAATTAACCCCAGTATCAAGATAAAAATGAGACACTGAGACTACATTTAAGTCTTTTTATGTTAACAGCAGCTGCAGATCATATTCAAACCCTAGTTGAAGCATGCTGGGTTTTAGTTTTTCTGTAGAGTAATAAAAAAGAAAGAGAAGAAAGACATGTGGTGTGTGTTGTTTTGCGTATGGAAATTTTCAAAAAAAAACCTTACGTAAATCTATTATAGCCTGAAGTTGGTTTTACTAGTAATCACAATAAATACAAGGTTAAAATTCCATATAACCATTTTAGTATTTATAGTTACACTTTTTTTTTTCTTCCCTGTCATTTTCTTTTTATTTTCTTTTTGTTTTGTTTCACAAATAATATATATATATATATATATATATATATATTTTTTTTAATTTTGAAAATATATATCTGTTTTTTTTTTCTTTAAATTTATAAATGTATAAAGTTTTATTCTGAAATATATTAATTCAAAATAATTGTTATTTGACAGCACATTTAAAAAAATGCATGTGTATTTGTCTACATGTATATATAGGATATATACATATATAATGTTTATGTGTTTTCTATGTGTGTGTGTGTGTGTGTTTTTGTGTGTGCATGCATCTGTATATTGACAGCAAATTATATAACTGTCATTTGACAGAACACTCAAATAAATGTATGTTTGTATATTTGTCTGTGTATATATATGTATGAGTTTGGGACATGTATATATAACGTTTATTATTTTATATATCTCTTTTCTGTATGTGTGTTTGTGTGTATGTGTGTACCCGTTGACAACAAATTAAATAAGTTAGATTATTTATTATTAATCAACAAAGAAATAATCTTTGAACTTTTCTTATGTAATTCAAATGTGATTAAATTATTCTGAGAATCATTAAAATTCTTTTATAATGAAACCTGAGATGTGAACTCTAAGGTATACTGAGTACATTTTTCTTTCTTGGCCTGTTTGATATCGTTTAATTTGCATAGCCATAAATTATAAATCAATTTATTATATCTATATACTTCCAGGTGTCACCTTATGACAGCAATAATTTTTTGCAAAGGTGCCATTAAAAATTTATTCCAAATAGATTTCTTTCATTTCTCTATCAATCATTTTTTGTTTTTAAATTCATTCTTTTGGTTTGTTTGGGTTCTGTATTATTGATAATTCTGTTATGTTCACCTTCTGTTACATTTCTATCCATTAAAATCTTACATGTTATATAATAGTGTTGTATTTCATTTTTCATAATATTAAATATACCATTATATGCATATAGAAAGAATGTACTGTATTATAATAACATAAACCTATTTGATAAAAATCAGTATTGTTTCTGAATGGAAATTAGTTAAAATTTATATTAAATGTAATTATGTACAAAAAAGTGTTTGAACATGTTTTTAGTTCTTGTATAGAAATTTTAGACGAGATCTTTTTATTGTAGTTTTATACCAGTTCATCTGATAACAAACTGATGGCATGTCTGTGTTTTGTATTTGTGTGTGTGTGTGTGCGTGTGTGTGTGGATATAGGTATATATGTGTGTATTGCATATAAACAAATGATTTTATAAAATATTTTACACTTGAGGCCTACCTCATTCAGTACAAGCTATAGACAGGTTTTGTCAAAAATCAGAAGCTTGAAGTAAAGTTTATTAAAGGCCGATTCAGCAGATCAGTTCCAAGTGTTTGTTTTTATATATCATTTCTTTTATTTATTCACAGATAAAAATCTATTTAATATTTTTATATATTGTTTAAAATGTGTAATTATACATACATCATAACAAGTTTGAGTTGTTAGGATAAATTTTTCTAACATCATACACACTTTGTTCTGATGTATTGTTTTCATTCGAAGCTTGTTGCGTGATGCGGAAATACGTTCAATACGGTTACAAGGCAGTGTGCCGAATATTTGACATGTTTCAGCTCAAATAACAAATCTGTGAGTTTTGAAAGTACACACGGACTAAAGGACACTAACACAGAAACACACTGACTGACTGTCCTTTATTAATTATCTAAATATTATTTCAGTACACACAGACAAATACACACACACAGATATATGAAAAATACAATGCAGCAGTTATTTTATTTAAATATGTATCAGCAAAACCAGTTTGCTGTAATATTATTTTATTCCAAATTTTTATTATTTTTTTAAATTTTTTTTCAAAATATATACATATCTGCACACATTCATTTACACCTATTCACACATATAAATACCTGTACAAGTCTTTTTTATGTAACTTTATCTTAGCAGTATAAATGCCAGGTGTGTAATGCATATTAAACAGAAAAGTGCACATCCTTACAAACACCAACACTTGCACATCTACCTACATCTATCATTCTGTGTGTATATATATATATATATATTTTATTTTTTTGGGCACAAAAGTGTACACATATGCAGTTATGCATTCATAATAAACTGGATAAAATGTATACTGAATATATAATTTAACCCTGCAAAATAAAAAAATAAAAAACAAATAAAAAAACACAACAAAATAAACCCAAAGGCAACAACGCACTAGATAAAACAATTTCACAGCTTATTTTTAAAATTTTATCTTGATGCAGGCTCTTTTGGAGAATGCATAGACTTGAAGGAAGTGATAGCTGTCAAACTGGAGAAGCCTCCGCCAGCGAAAGACAAGTTCAAGACAACCGATGGGAACAAGGTTTACCTGTGCATCGAGATGAATCCCCTCAAACCGAACTCTTTCTCTGTGTACTACATCAAACGCATACCCAGACACAGATGGCGCTACAAGCAGATAACCTTCATGACGCCAGAATTTGAGGTGTGCCAAATGTGGGTGGACAGACTGCAGGATGAACTGTACCGACCGGGTGAGAGAATATTTGTGTATAAAGTGTACCTGTTGTCTGTAAGAATTCATCATACTGTCAAGTTAATGTTTTTTTATAGTTGGGCCTTTGCTTGTCAGGGAGTATGGTGATAAAATAATACTGTTGAAAATTCAACATTTTAAAACCCACCATTGCAAAGCTTCAGATTTTGAGTTGTGACGTCATTTCATACACTGCAGGTTTAATATCTGTGATTAATCTTACAACAATAGTCACATGTTATTATTAGTCCACACTGCATGTAATTTTTAAAACAAAAATGGGTGCTACAAGATGTTTTTAAACTTTTGTTATTTTGTTTCATTATTAGTTAAAATTAGATGACATAAAAATTAAAAAAAAGAAGAAAAAAAAGTGAAAAACCTTAGAAAACATAACCTGAATACATGCTGTACAAATAATTATATTTAGACTATTTCTGCAAATCACCCAAAATGCACTTCAAAAAATCCTCTCAAAAATTTATTAATAAAATTTCTTTATATGTTTAAACAGATGTATATATTATTTATCCATCATTTTAAAATTATTATTTTATTGCTATAGCTGTAATTAAATATTTAAATTTCTAAATCTCTTATTGATGTTTATTCATTTGTTCATTAATTATCTGTTTCTTCTGCTTTTTGTGTTTATATATACCCAAACAGTGCCTCTCTACAAGAACTCTTTACTGTTAATGTTATTATTTCTCTACATATTATTGATTAGTAGTTTGACATTGAGAAGTGACAGGTACAGTACTTACACTGAACTTTGTTTTACCTGTACTCGTGTACCTGTCTTACCTGTGTAATATTATACCTGTCAATGACCCTGTGGGGGGGGAGAGAAAGGAAGTATCATGTAGTAGTGATTTACAACATGAAAGAATAGATCAAAGATTTGTATATCTGTGTATTGCACATCAGAGTAATACACACACATGCATGATGTACATGTATATGTATATGATACATGCATGCATATATATATATATATATATATATATATATATATACTAAAACACATACAGACAAAATACAGACAAAATACAAACATACATAAAACATAAAAATACATACATGCCTGTAATGATATATATAGTACATACACCCTCATAGAAACAGATATACACATTTTTCTTTCCATTTTGTTTGATATGTTTAAAACTAGATGTATGTTAAAAATAGTATAGAGTTATAAAATGAATAAATAAATGTTTGATGAGCCACAATACATATCGTTTTAATAGCTGTTAAACAAAAAAATGTATAATGCATATAAAATAAACCATAATTCTGAAATGTGGACAGTTTTAAAATTATAAATAATAATAAAAACAATTTTGCAGATGATTTTTTTACTTTATTTTATAAAATTAGTAACTACATTATGGCTTTGTTGACAGAAATGCAAAGGAGACTGTACTAAAGGAAAAAACCTCCACATTTTGTTATCTTTTGTTTTCTCAGATTTCAATGCAACATCTTTGTAATGTTGTCTTGTTTGAGATTGTAAACAACCAAGTAGATGTGAAATAATGAGCAACCAGACACTGTTAGGAGAAGTTTTCACTAAATTGGAAGTTAACAGACAGTTTCTGTTAACCTTGAGTGACTTTGTGTCAACAGACAGTAACCTTTGATATTATCACAGCATGAGCATGGGCAAACATTAATTCATATCTTCAATTACCTGAAGAATTCTGGAAAGCATCACTGTTAAAGATGCAGGTGTCCCCATTATGATGGTCTTGCCCATTATTAAAATTGTAAACAATTTTTTTTTTTAATTCTAACTCTATTGTGGACACAGACTATGTCAGCATTATTAATTGTAAACCAGATTTCACTTTCAAATGGTGGTTAAAAACCCCTAAGTTATGAAAATTCTGGGTGTTTTTTTTAATAATTTATTTTACAAGTCTTGTAAAAGGTCACAGTTTTTTAAGTTACTGTGTTACATAAAATGATTATGTAGCTGTACATTAATTTATTGACAACTTATGCATTTAAAAAAAAAAAAAAAAAATAATAATTTGTTATTAATATAATAACTACACCACTTTACAGACAAAAGAAATCACACAGTGACACACTAAACATTTAGATAAACCTGTTTGGTCCCACAATATGGAGCCCTAACAGAAATATAAAAATAGAACCTGATGGATAAATTTATTATTACACTCTGTATCTGACCCCCCAAATAAAACAAAAATAAATAAACATGAATAAAACAATCTGCAGTCCATATACTAGTAAGAATCCTTCCTGTCAACCCCGACTCTGATTCTGTCTCAATCATTCTAACAAACCCCATTCCTTTAACATCAGTAACTAAAGTTAATGTTTTATTTCAGAGAAACAGAGGCCAAACAATTTGCTGGTTTTCATTAACCCATTTGGAGGGAAGAAGAAAGCTGCCAAACTGTACAGAGAGAAAATTGCCCCACTTTTTAAACTCGCAGATATCTGCACTGATATTGTAGGTAAGATATCTCTCATTTCCTTTTTACTGAAAGTGTTCCAGTTAATGTCGTTTAATTTTGTCCACAAATATGCAGTTAATTATGGGTGTCTTCAGTTTATTATTTATTTCAAATAATTCAGAGTTTATTATTATAGTCAGATAACTTTCATTTATTTTTTTTTTTTTTTAATTTTTTTTTTATTCTTTGTGTAAATCATTAAACAAACATTTATTGCTAATTTAAATGTTTAATTTTTAAAACTGTAATGATGTCAGGTTGATCGAGTAAGTAAATGAATTTACATAATAATAACTCTACATTGGTTCACATATTAATATTGATAGTTGTCTTGATTTTACTAATCACAAAGCATTTTTATTTATATACAATATTTGATTTTTAAATTTCTTTTAACCTGTAGGTTACTCCTATTAATCAGCAGTAAAGAAAGTTTTATATATGTTTTCCCATAGACAGGAAAACAGTTAATTTTCTAGATGTTAATATGTCTGATGTAAAACATTAACTAAAATGAAAAATAAAAATATTAGCCTGAGAGGGGTTGATCCTACAAGCCACTATGTGCATCAGAAATAATTCATTATTAAAAACACATGAGAAATCTTTGTGTGCGTGTGTGCGTGTGTGTGTGTGAGAGAGAGAGAGACAGAGAGACAGAGAGACAGACAGAGACATGTATTTGTCCAATGCAGAGACATGTATTTGTCATTACATTTATAGCTTTATTATATATATTTATATATTTATATATGCTTATTTTTATTTTTCAGTAACCACACATGGTTCACATGCATACGATGTCCTTCAGGATTACGATCTCTCAAAAATTGATGGGTACGTACGTAAATATTTTTAAAACGTATATATTTTTATATTCTGACACACCTAGCATATAAATCCACTTTGTGTCACAAATGAGAGGACATGTGTTTAATTAATTTTCAGTGTTGTTGGAGTGGGAGGGGACGGAACGTTTTCTGAACTGATGAATGGACTGCTTGCACGCACTAGCAAAGATAAAGCCATTAACCGCGACAGTCACCACGAACCCACCAAACCAGATCTGAGAATTGGAATCATTCCAGCTGGTAATTAAATATCATCTGTCTTAAATCTTGATTTACCTGTAGACTAGTCTTATTGTTGTTACCTGCAGATTAGTTTTCATTTACCTGCAGATTAATCTTGATTTACCTGCAGATTAGTTGTAAGATGTACCTGTAGATTACTCTTATTGTACTTCCAGATTAATGTTGGTTTACCTATACATAACTTTTATGATTTACCTGTAGATTTGTTTTTATGATTTACCTGTAGATTAACCTTGGTTTATGTGTAGATTGTTACAGACTGTGGCAGCCAGATGGCACTAAAATTATACCAAACCTGAAGATCAATATAAAAAAAACAAAAAAAAAAAAACTGTATTTTATTTATTTAATTATTTATTTATTTTTTGTAATATGGTTTTTATTATAACTATTGTTATTATTGTTATTAATTTATTGTTGTTGTTGTTATTATTGCTGTTTTTAATCAAAATATTTTTATTCTAATAATAGCTATAGTGGCAGTAATATCATCAGTAATAACATTGCCTTGTACTTACTATTTATTTTTCTAAAACAAAAATGTCACTAACTAAATCTCCACACATCTTTTCTGAATATTAATTTTCTTATTCATATTTTCTGAACGTTAAGATCATTCTAACGTAGATATAGAAAAGTGAATAAAACAATGGTTAATTTACAATCCAGTTATTGATTTTGTGGACCTACCTCGACTCTGTGTGATAAACATGCAGTTCTTGGTGAGGTATTTGTGTTCTGTATTTTAGCTTTGTGTTTCTGTAATTAGAAAGTAGTTAGACACACATATTGATTGCGACCTTGCACTGGGAAACAGGGTAATGATGATGATGATGATGGTAAAACTGATAATGATGATTAAAACAGGCTGTGTATTTGTGTTGATAGATGATAATTATTATGACTGTTAACGTTGATAATCCATGTCACTAATTGAGAAAGATGTGAGAGAAGGTGAGATATAACACGTTTGATAACACACATACATTTTAACTATGTTTACATTATTACTGTGTGTGTGTGTGTGTTTGTGTGTGCATGCACATACATGTACACACAAACACACACATACACACATATTCTACAGATATTTGTTTTTCAAATACATTATGTAATATATTCAGATGTATAGACATACAGATGTACATATTCTACAGATATTTGTTTCTAATACATTATGTAATATATACAGATGTATACATACACACGTACATATTCTATAGATATTTGTGTTTCTAATACATTATGTAATATATACACATGTATAGACATACACACTTACATATTCTACAGATATTTGTGTTTCTAATACATTATGTAATATATACAGATGTATACACATACACACGTACATATTCTACAGATATTTGATTTGTGTAACATGTAACATAAGCAGCTGTTTAATTTATGTTTCTAGTACAGTATATAATGTATACAGATATTTAATTTGTATTTCTAGGATCAACAGATGCTGTTGTGTGTACAACTGTAGGCACCAATGATCCAGTAACATCAGCTTTGCATATCATTCTGGGTAAGAAAGTAAAAATTAAAACAGTAAGGAATAAATAAATAAAGAGTATTTGTTAACCATTTGAAGTTATCCGTTCAAAAATAAAAAATCTTTAATGTTTGCTCTTATCTTTGTGCCCCTTTCATAATGATATATTTATTTTGTGTCTTTGTTATTATTTTTAGTGTTATTGTTATTGTTATTTTTAATAATATTATCAAGTTGTTGTTTTCATTTTTTTAATACTATTTATTAATGTTGTTCTTGTTGTTGTTATTATTATTATTATTATTATTATTATTTTTTACCACTGTTATTTTATTATTATTATTATTATTACTATTATTATTATTATTATTATTATTGTTATTATTATTATTATTATTATTATTATTATTATTATTGTTGTTATTATTTTTTGTGCAGGTGACAGAACTGGCATTGATGTGTGTGCCTTGTACAACAATGATAAATTCATCAAATACAGTGTGACAATGATGGCCTATGGTTTCTATGGTGACGTTCTAGAAGACAGTGAATCTTTTCGATGGATGGGACCAAAACGATACAGCTGGAGTGGTCTGTTTTCTTTTGTGTTTTTTTTAGTTGTTGAATTTGTTTGTTTGTTTTTGTCCTGTTCAGTCAGATTTTTTTATCAGTTCATGAAAGCAACACATACACATGACCACATCCCTCATAATCAAAGATACTGAAAAACAGACAAAAATACACACAATCAGGCACCCAGATACATGTACACATGTACACATAAACATATACATTTAAAATACAGAGACATGTATAGACACATATATATATAAACACACAGACTTGAACCTATTAAATCAACATCATAGTGCTGAAATAATAATGTTTTGTTCTTTGTTGTTTTTTCCCAGGATTTAAGAAATTTCTCACAAAGAAGTGTTATGATGGAGAAGTGTCTTTTCTGCTGTCACCCGATTCACCTAGTCAACCATTGGAAGCAGCTCGCTGCTTGTCTGGGTGAGTTCAAAATGGATGGGAGAATGGGGACACTTTGTTTCTCAGTTATGGAAGGGTATGAAATTTTTAATTTTTAAAGAGAGTTTCTCTTCAAGGATATCATAATAGGACCACATTTTGTTGCCACAATCCAGACAGGGCCCATGTCTGATTTTTTTTCAAAATTGTGGTTATGTGGCTACTGTGTATGGGAGGGTAGCTTGTTGCAATTACTTTTTTGCTGAGTAAAAAAAGAGGACCCAATGTTTCAAAATTGTGGTTATGTGGCTGCTGTGTATGGGAGGGTAGCTTGTTGCAATTACTTTTTTGCTGAGTAAAAAAAGAGGACCCAATGTTCTTGGCGACAGTGGATTTTGTCTTTGATTTCTTTGATTTTGTTTGTTTCATGTTTATTGCATTTTGTAATCATAGATTAAGAATATGTTGAATGGGTTATTAAATGAATACAGTTCTTTCTGAAATTCATGAAGACACCAAAACACAATGCTGTACAGACATCTTTGTGTATAGGTATTTTATTATAAAGATATAGTTTTAAAATTTTAAAATAAATTTAAAATATTTTTAGGTGTTCAGTGTGCTCTGAAGCGGCCAAGAAAAGTGAGACTGAACTTCTGTGTGACAGAGCAAAAGAAATAGGAAACCAAGGTGTCTAAGAATGTACATTATTAATTAGTTGCTTTTATTACCTTTCTTCTTCTTCTTCTTCTTCTTCTTCTTCTTCTTCTTCTTCTTCTTCTTCTTCTTCTTCTTCTTATTATTATTATTATTATTATTCTTATTATTATTATTTGTTTTTATTACTGTTAAGTGTTATTGTTATTATTATAACTATTATGATTTTATAATTATTATTATTATAAATGTTTTTATTATTGTTGTTTTTATTATTGTTATTATTGTTATAATTATTAATAATGTTACTATTATAGTTATTGTTATTATTATTGTTATTATTATTATTAAAACTTATTATTATTACTATTATTATTACTACTATTATTATTATTATTATTACTACTATTATTATTATTATTATTATTATTATTATTATTATTGTTATTATTACTACTATTATTATTATTATTATTATTATATTATTATTATTACTATTATTATTATTTCAGTGAGTAGAGATGGCTGGCACAAAGTGAAAGGTAAATTTGTTGCTATCAACTCGTACAGTATGAGCTGTCGCAGTCCAATGACACCTGACGGCGTTTCACCAACGTCTCACCTGGGTGACGGCAGCATTGACCTCGTTCTCGTCTTCAACTGCTCCCGTGTCGAGTATCTACGACATCTTTATCGATGTACAGATAGAAATTCAGATCAGGTAGAAATTTTCGTACCTAAATGAGACTAGTTATTTAGTTAGCAGTATTTGCCAGTCTCGGCAAATGCAGTCTGCAAAAACTGTGCTTTTTTGTATGTAATGTGTTATTAGTTAGCAGTTCAGCTGTTGTTGTTATTATTATTTTTATTTTGTTATTCTTCTGCTTCTTGTTTTATTATTATTATTATTATTATTATTATTATTATTATTATTATTATTATTATTATCAAAATTATTTATTAATTATTATTTTTTATTATTATCAAAATTATTTATTAATTGTTATTATTATTATTTATTATTATTATATTATTATTATTATTATTATTATTATTATTATTATTATTATTATTATTATTATTATTGTTGTTGTTATAAGTGTTATTGCTGTTGTTATTTTAGCTGTTATTATTATAGTTGTGTATGTTTTCATCCTGTTCCAGTTCAATTTTGACTTTATACAAACATACCGAGTGAAGGAGTTCAAGTTTGAACCACCAACTCATTCAGATTATGGAGATCTGGATGAAAACGCAATGCACAGAATTCCTCTGCGCGCACAACACAGCGTGTGGAACTGTGACGGAGAAATTGTCGAATTCCCAAATTTACACGTCAGGTTAGTTCAAAAGTGTGAATTTAAAGAAAATGAAAAAAAAATAAAAAAAAAATAAAAAAAAAAAAAAAAAAATTGTTAAATATATTTATAAAAAATATTAAATGAAATTAAAATTAATTAAAATTAAAATTAAAATTTAATAATACCAAAAAACAAAATTATAAAAAAAGAAATCTGAAATAGACTAAGAATTAAAATACATTGAATTAAATTAAACAAAATGAAATAAAACTAAAGTAAAACAAAAACTGAAACTAAATTTTAAAAATCCAAATAAGATATTAAAATGAAAAAAAAAAAAAAAAACTTATCATAAATTTATAAAATTGGAATAAGTAAAAATAAAAAAATATTTATCAGTTTATGTATTTTCTGTTTGTGAAGCATTTGAAAATATTTGTTATAAGTAAAAAAATAAAATCTTTTATCTTTCCTAACAGAGACAAAGAAAAGTTAAACAGATTTATATTTTGTTTTGTTTTATTCATTTAAAGTTTACTTGCTTAGTAATCAAAATATTTATTAGAATACTTTAACATTATCTAACGTTGTTAGCATTTTTATGTTTATTAAGGAAATATTGTTTTAATGTTGGTGCACTTTATGTATACATTGACACACAATGCATGTTCATATACAACTTTAAAAATACCCATAAACACATACTACTATCTGTTTAAAATTAAATTGATTATTTTAGCATTGTATTATCATTTATAAGCCATGTTATGGAAATGGAATGAAAAACAAATGTTTTTCTTTGTTATGTCTTGGAAATAGTTAAACCAGTGGAGGTTATAATTTGTTAGTTAATATTGTTTAAAACAGACTGATGTTATACTTCTTTAATTAATTTATATAATTAACTGGTACTGGATATATTAACAACAATAATAATAATAATAATAATAATAATAATAATAATAATAATCATTATCAAAATATGATTTATTTTTATCATTACTAAACTGAAATGTGGAATGGTTTTTTTCTCTTGATTCTGTTTTCTTTATTAACAATTTTAAAGGTATTTTGTAAATTAAAATAAGTTACTTATTTTTGTTTTTCATTTCTTTTATTACTTTTTTTTAAATTTAATTTTTTTATATTTATTTTATACTAACATTGTTAATAGTTATTATCAAGTTACACAACATAGTTCTTTTTTTAGTTTTAATATTACATTCTATGTCCATTACACAACAGTATTCAAAACTGAAAAATTTACTTTAAAAATCACGATATTCATACACATGTGCCCATTTGTTATCTTATTACTAAACTACCTTCTGTTACACATTCTATAAAAATACTTATATTTCTTACTTACATACAGTATATATGGTGGCACAAATACACATAGATATCCATATTTTCTATTTTGTACAAAGACACATAGAACCTCCCTCAAAGCACAGACATCTTCACACACCTTTCTGCCCACCAGGTCATAAATGCATCATTTACAGATGTTTATATGTGTATACTGCACATCATCTGCATCTGCTGTTTGCTTTCTCTCTCTCTCTCTCTCTCTCTCTCTCTTTCTCTTTCTCTCTCTCCCTCCCTCTCCCTCTCTCTACCTCTGTAAGAGTACCTGAATATATGATAGAATCAAATTATACAAATAACATTTAATACATAAACTGCATGCACAGACAGACACACACACACACACACACACACACACACACACACACACACACACACACACACAGACAGACAGACAGACAAACACTGCTACTCAATCAGTAAAATCTTATCCCTATAACAACACTAAGTCACAATTATGATACATCTCACTTTGCACCTAGTCAGAAAACTTACACTGTGTATAATTGCTCGTAATGCAAGTGTGTAAACTATCTGCTAGACAAACTTGTTACACTATTTCAGAGTTCACTGTCAGCTCATTCAACTGTTTGCACGTGGAGTGGAAGAAGAAGGAAAATTTGCAGAAGCTCAGTGTTTTTAGTTTTTACAACAAAACTAGCCTCCTGTGATAGACTTGGGTGTTTGTTTGTCATTCAGAAAAAAATAAAAAAAAAAAAAATAATAATAATGATGAAAATGGATCTTTGTGATTTAGGAACAAAACAATAGCCAAAAAAAAAATATATATATAAATAAATAAATAAATATATATATATAATAAATAAATAAATAAATAAATGTATAAATAAATAAAAATGGATCTTTGTGATTTAGGGAAAGGAAAAAAACAAAATTCCCACATCAAGAAACAAAGTTTTATTTAATATTTATTTATTTATTAGACTTGTTTCAGAGACAGTTTTCAGTAGAAATGAATTTTCAGTTTGAGAGAAGAAAAAAAAGCCAATCTGAAGGAAGCCATGTTTTATTTATTGTGTGTTCATTTTGCAGTCAGATTTGAAGTTTTCTGTTTGGAGTGAGAGTTGTCTCAACTTCTGAAAAGCAGGTCTGAAGATTTGAAGATCTGTTTGTTCAGTACAAATGCATGGACCTCCATGTTTTATAAAAGTTAAAATCGGATCACATTATAAAAAGACTGCTGTTCAAAATATTGAATTTGAAAAACATCTTTTTATTTTTGTAGTCATTTGACAGTCATTTGTAATGTCACACAATGACACATACATTAACTTACATTGAAAGATGTGGTGTTTTTTGTGTGTTTTTACTCTCACTGCCTGTGTTTCTACACTGAGTTATCTTTTCTTATGGTGGATGTCATCAGTTTTATTTATTTTGTTTTGTTTTCAAATGGGAAGTTTTCTTTAATATCTTTCACTGAGGAAAATGAAAAAGAAGAAGAAGATTGTAAATTTTCTGTGTTCACAAGGTTTATTTGTGTAAATATTTTTTAAAACTACATATCACTTGGAAAGAAGAAAGACTGAAGATGAAGAGAATTGTGTTTGTTTTTTTTGTGTGTGTCTACATGTTAATAATCTTTGTTATATTTTTAAACTAAGGAAAAATGTGAAAAGATGAGAATGGAGAAAAATCAACAGACAAAATATTGATGAGCAGTCAAAATGGAAATTTAAAAAAAAAAGGAAAATGAAAAAATCCAGCATTTTTGTCGTTTAGAAATATAACTTCTTGTGAGTGGAATGTCAGATGTTTGATGAAGTTACAGAGTTAACATATCATCCCCCACCTCCCCTTCTCCCCCAAAAAAATGAAGTGCAGAAATTAATCAACAAATCAACAACACAAAAATCAAAAACAATAACAAATATATCTCACTTGATGCACAAACTGATAACTGATTTTCTGTTTTATTTATTTTATCTCAAAATAGACTCTTTGTTTTCTCTAATTAATTATCTAATCAATGGATCTTTGATTCAGAATAACTGATTTTTATTTTATTTTTCAAACGACTAACGTATATATCTTTTCTGTGGGTTTTTTTGTGATTTAAAATGACTAACACAATGCAGCTCTTTGTTTCAGAGCCATTGTTTGACTAACTCAGGTTTAACTTACTAAACTACTTGATTTTAACTAAAAGCATCTCTCTCTCTCAGGTTTTCTTCCATTCATTTAACTAACATGTTCCAGTGAGCACATTTTATTAAAAATTATATTTGTTCATTAACACAGGTGTTGGGATAAAAGACTGCTTAAATTTAGTTTATTTTACTTTTATTATTATTTTATTTTTATTTTTATTTTTACTTTTATTTTTATTTTTTTATTATTTTTTTATTTAATTTATTTTATTTTATTACTGTTTTTATTTTTATTATTTTATTTTATTTATTATTATTATTATTATTATTATTATTATTATTATTATTATTATTATTACTTTTATTATCATATTTTTTATTATTATTTTACTATTTTATAAACGTTTTCACTAACTATCTCTGGGTTATTTCAGAGTGCACTGTCAGCTTGTTGAGCTGTTTGCAAGAGGGATAGAAGAGGCGGGGAAGGAGGGGTTCTTTTACTGCCCCCAGTGCTGCTCCTAGCAGTGTGCAGTTGAAACGATGTAGTAGTCATCTTCCCCGTTTGGTTCATGTTAACTTGGATAAGATGGGAATGGATAAGATTAGTATATCTCAACTTTTTCTAGCAGCTTGCAAGTGAACTGGGTCATGGATAACATGATTGTATATATATATATATATATATATATATATATATATATATATATATATATATATATATATATAAACACACACACACACACCCTGTGTTGTTCATGACAGCATAATTTTAGAAATAAACCTACGATATTTCAACTTTTTTACCATTCTGGAAATAAGGGTGGTGATATGATGTCATCAGATTTATTCTTAGAGAATTTAAAAAAGAAAAAAAATAAAAAAAATATACAGTGTTGGTAACCTTTTTAAGTAACTATCTTGCATATATTGTCCTTATTGTTTTGCAGTTTTTTGTTTTCTGAATCTTCAAAAAAACCACCAAAAAAAATCCCCAGTAAAAACATTTATTACCTTCATTCCTGTTCCTTGAAACTTGGTAATTAAGAAATGTTAAGTTACTTGCTTTTTGTAGATTCAGAAAACTTGCATGTGTAAAAGTATTTCACAGAAAGTAAGAGTCTTGATCTCATTGTTCAGTGATTTGAGAATACTCTGAACTTTGGAAGAAATTTCAGCACTTAGAAAACAGTTAAATAAGCACAGAATAAATGAAAATAAATTAGAGGTATATTACTCTTTTTATTCATCTTTATTGTATTCAGTACTTTTTGTAACAGAAACTTGTATACATTTAAAATAATTGTATTATGAAACTTATTCACTTCGTAACAGAAACTTGTACAAAACAAATTGTAGTATGAAACAAGTTCTTTGTAATAGAAATTCCTTGTATACAATAACATTTGTACTATGAAACAAGACATTTTTAATAAAAGTATTATGAAATGAGTTCTTTATAACAGAAATTCCTTGTATACAATAACATTGGTATTGTGAAATAACATTTTTAATAAAAATTGTATTATGAAACAAGTTCTTTATAATAGAAATTCCTGGTATACAATAACACTGATATTATGAAACAAGGCATTTTTAATAAAGTTGTATTATGAAACAATTTCTTTATAATACAAATTCCTTGTATACAATAACATTGGCATTATGAAACAAGACCTTTATAACAAAAGTTTCTTATATAAAATAATAAAAGTCCTTCTAGTTAAAGTTTTCTATATACAATAAAACAAACTCTTTTAAACAAAGCCTGTGTTATGTAACCAGCTCTCTTTATAATAGAAATTTATTGTATACAATAGGAATTGTATTATCAAAGAAATTCTTTCAAATAGAAATTGTATAAAAAAACTAAATATTTATAACAGAAATTTGTTGTATTTGAAAGAAATAGTATTATGAAAGAAGGTCTTTATGGCAGTAATTTTTTTTATACGAAAGATATTGTATTATGAAAGAAACTCTTGGTAAAAGAAATTTGTTATATTCAGCAAGCTTTTTATAAAAAATGATAACAGAACAAAAAAAATACTGTACGATATCTCTTGTGTTTTTATTTTTAGAATGTTCATTTTACTGGGTTTTTTTGTTATAGACTAAAAGATAACAACTCAAGAAGAAAAGGGTACTAGATTTTGTGTTTATTTTTCCAGTGAAGTTTTGCTGTTTACATTATTTTAGTGAACACTAGTCAGAAATGAATTTGCCACATACCACCAGCAATGCAATTCTTTTGTTCTCTTGTTGTATTTTGGGGTGTTTTTGTATTTTTTGTGGTTTTTTTTTTTTTTTAAGATTGACAACGTACATTAAAAAATACAAATGCTTTACATGAATATTGTTCATTGCAAATTGTATACTAGTATATGTAGAGTGTATCTGCAAATTGTATGCAGATATATGAAAAGCATTTTGCAAATTGTATGCCGGTATATGTATACAGTAGATGGCCTGTTGGATATCAAAATATTCTCAATCCAAGTGTGGATGTGAAATATTTAATACTTGTTGAAGTCAGTAGTAAGTTTTCTTAATAATTACTTTGTCCAGTATCTTTTGTTTCAGCAGCATATAACAGATTAGTTAATTTCTTTCTAATATTAAAATAAAATAAAAATAGTAAAAAAATAAATTAAAATAAAAAATAAGAATAATAAAATAATAATAATAAGTAAATAAATAAATAAATAACACAGGCCATGTGCTGTATACATACTTGTAGGTGCTTAATAATGATGTCATTGTTTTATTTAGAATAGAATGGACAAACTTGTTTATTTATTTATTTATTTATTTATTTATTTTTTAACACTCTGACAAACATCTATCAAACAATTTCATGTTTTAATTGGTATCAAATGGAAGCTTGTATGGATCCTAATATGTTTATTTTATACAGATTCACCAGATATCAAGCTGTAACAGAAAATTTAGTTCAGGTGTCAATACTTAAAATAGTCCAAGTAATTTTGATAAACAGCGTCTTGAAACAGATTTCTAAAATTACCTTATTCAACTGTGGTTGCAGTAAGATCTCAAAATGTTTAAGTTAATGTTTAATTATTAAATCATTTTTTTAGTTAAACTTAAAACCAGTAACATGTATCTAAGCTGCATTAAAACATCAATATCAACAGCTGCCAACAATTAAAATGTATTAAATTATATTTAAACATGAAATGTAAAATATATTCCTTAAGTATGTTATTGTTAAAAACACACATATATATATGTGTATATTCCTTGAGCATAGCAAATTATCATTCAAATGTCAAATATTTCATGAATAAATTAGAGTTAAAGGTGAAATAAAAATTATATTTCTTAAGTATATTAAATTATAATTAAAGGTGAATTATAAATTATATTTCTTAAATGGAATGGCATTTGAGTGGTGCATGCAATTACAAATGGCAAAGTATTTTTATTTATTTATTTTTAATTAGTTGTGTGTATATTTTTCTTTGTATAAAATGCAGTTGTAAATGGATAAAAAAAAAATATATTTTTTGTTGATACAAAATTACTAATACAATGCATATCTATTTACTGTTTAAAAATATAAATTTGATTACTTTAATTTTAAAAATATGTGTATTTTTGTTGTTTTTATTATTTTTTATTTTACTTGTTTTATTTGTTTGTTTAGACTTTAGCTCTTGCCTTTGGTTTGATCTTTGGTTTCATTAAAATCTAATGTTTAGCAATATTTATTTATTTATTTAAATTTTATTTAATTTTATTATATTTTCACTTTGTAATAAATTTAAAATGCAATAACATGCCAAATATAATCCGTTTCTTTGCTTATTGATGTTTGAGTGAGTGAGTGTGTGTGTGTTTTATTAAAAATATTATTTTTATTATTATTTTTTTCATAATCTTTTTGTTTTATTGATGTTAAGTAATGTCTTTATTTTTATTTATTTTTTTTGCTTATTTGGACTTAAAAGGATTTATTTAATTTATTTATATCTTTAATGTTTATTTTAATAATTGTCACAAAGCAAACTACAGTGCCAGACAGACAAGGAGGCATATTGACATAGATACAAACAAACGTACACACATACAAACACATAAACATACATACATATACATACATACATACATACATATTAAATATCTTTAATATCTATACATACATATATACATATTAAAGATCTCTAATATCTTTTTGTATTTATGTATGTATGTATATACTTAAACAAATACATCTAAATGTTTATATCCTGATATTTTTTTAATTTTTATTTTTAAAAGATTTAGTTTTTAACTTGTTAAGTAAATTTTGGCTGTGATGTCATGACATTCCGCAGAATCAGCAAACATGGTTTGTGTACTCGGAATTGAAGACTCACTATTTTCTTACAATGTCAGTTTTTACTCTCTTTTTTCTGTTCAGAGCTGATTTGAATAATATAGAAAAACAAAACTGTTACGAGTGTCCATATGTATCAATGTTTCTGGTAAATGTAAGAAATGTAGTAGATAAGTAGATAGAAAGAGTTCATGAAATGAAAAACAAAAGGCATATGGAAAGAATAAGAACAAAATGAGGAGAAAGATAAGTTAGAAAAATTATTCTTGAATAATGGAAAAAGCTGACTTTGAATGTTATTTTATTATTGATTTTAATTTTTAATTTTTTTCCAATCTGTTAATTATAAGTGTGTATGTGTATTAATGTGTTTGTTGTGGATGTTCACTTGTAATTAATGTTTTTCTTCGTAAATCTGTAGTGTATGTAAATATTTTAAGAGTAATGTAAGACGAAATTACCCTTATTTACCGATTTAACTGAATATTCTACACTGTTATTGGTATTTCCATGCACAAAAGGAAATTGTCTGTCTGTCTGTGTGTGTTTGTATTTTTTGTCTGTATGTATGTATGTTTTGAGTTGCACATTAAACCATACTCATGATACTGTATGTTAACTTTATTCATTATAAAAAGATTGATAAATGTACCAATAAATCAAATAGAAATATTTTAGCTGGATGTTGTGTATCTATAATGTCTATGCACTTTGTTAAATAACTATAAATGGTGTTTATTTTCAAAATATTTATATCACATGCTGCTCATTATTAAAGTATTGTTGATGGTGCAAACAAATAATTTTAAACTCTTTAATCTGCTGATGACTGATAATAATATAAATTAAGTTTTAAAACTGATAATTTGACATGTTTTATCAATATTGAGTAACAAACTTTCAAAAGGTTAAGGATAATTATTATTATTTTTTTTTTAATTCAGTATTTTATTTTTTTTATTTCTATTAAGATAAAGACATAACTACTGCACACATACACAAGAATTTAAAAAATACATATGAAAAATAATAATAAAATACAATGAAATGAAATGAAATGGAGCTCCTGAATTGGACTTGTTATACTATTTCAAACTTTACTGTTAGCAATTAATAGTATTTAAAAATCAATCAATCTCAATCTCAATCTCAATCTCAATCTCTCTCTCTCTCTCTCTCTCTCTCTCTCTCTCTCTCTCTCTCTCTCTCTCTCTCTCTCTCTCTCTCTCTCTCTCTCTCTCTCTCTCTCTCTCTCTCTCTCTCTCTCTCTCTCTCTCTCTCCCCCCCTCTCCCTCTCCCCTGTGTGTGTACACAAATAGTTTTGAAAAACTTAGAAATATACAAAACAGTTTAGTTTATTTGTTTGCACCATGATCAATTATACATTTTAAACACAAAATGCATAGAAACTGTTATGTGATTAGCCTAGAAAAGTGCACTTACATTTTTATCTCTACTTGCTAATATTCCTGCACATTTGTCATTAATGCAATTTGTTAGTGAATGTGGATGTATGTTTGTGTGCTGTTTTGTGAAATACAGGGGATCTTACTCGTAATGAACAAAAAGTGTAATAAATAAATAAATTGATTAATTAACTGATTAATCATAATACTAATAGTAATACTACTACTACTAATAATAATAATAATAATAATTAAATAATAAATAATAGCAATAAAATAATAATAATAATAAAAAATAATAGCAATAAATTAATAATAATAATAAAAACAATAATAAATGCGTAACATATTTTTAATTTATCTCCAACCCATGAATATTTTTATATATAACATCCTTGGTCAGTTTAGTCTCTCTACAGCTAGGAAAGTATAGTTCCTACAGTTTTCATACTGGTTGGAAAGAAATATTATCTACTGATGTAGTGATTGGTTTACTTCATGATCATAGAATGCCAACCATTTTAACTAATGAAGCCTCTTCTCGCTTTGATACTAAACTTGTGGGATTCTCTGTAAAAAATGGTGATGTACATATTATTGTATTGTGAAAAATGGTGTTAGAATTACAGAGAAGCTGAAGAATGATTTTTAAGAGAAAAAAACAAAATATTTATTTGTATGTTTGGTGTTAAATGTATCACTGAGATATTGTAATTCTTTTTATTTTTTCTTCTTTCTTTCTTTCTTTCTTTTATGAAAAATAAATGTTGCTTATAACAAAATTGTTTTTTGTTGTCATTTATTAATGTAATGTATATATATATATATATAGCTTAAAGGTTAAAAAACAAATCTGTCATATGAGTATGATTTGGGAAATATTTACAAAAGAAGAAAAAGAAATTTTGTGATTTTTTATTTTTTCTTCCTGATTTTGTGCGGTCCCTAAAATGCAGCCCAAAAAATTAATAATAATAATAATAATAATAATAATAATAATAATAATAATAATAATAACAATAACAATAACAATAATAATAATAATAATAAAAAAATCTTTATGAATAATTCACATTCATAAATAACTGCTATTGATATACTCGTGTAGAAAGAAATTCTGAAAGTGAACAGTTTGATTATCAAAATGTTAACAGTTTGCCTATTCACTTTTCTTAAAAATATGCAGATAAACTGAACAAAATAAACTAAAAATAACATTTAATTTACTAAGAATATGTACATTTTACTGGAAATAAATTACAGTTACTATGTTTTACATTTATATAAAAAACAATTACAAAAAAAAGGAGATTAAAATGAAAGACAAAAATCTTTATTATTTTATAATTTGTTGTAATACAGAAGAGAAAGTGCTACAATTTTCAGTCTAGAAATAAAAAAATATTTTTACTTTTCAACAAAAAGTTGATGCTTTTGGCATGATTTGTTTTAAGAAACATTACAGCACAATTTCAGTTTTAAATTAAACAAGAAATCTTATGGTTGTTCAAAAACTATTTTATTATTAATTTGGTGATATGAATCACAAATACATCTGAATGCTTTGTATTTCTATATAAACCATGATAGTTTAATTATGCATTTTATTTATTTATTTTATTATTATATTTTTTATATATATATAATATATATATAAAAAAATGTATTACATTTTTCTGTGTTTGATTTGTATTCATTGATCAGTAATTTATCCCATTCATTTTCACACCAGTTAACAGAATAAATGTCAGTTTTTAAATACATAATTAAATTGTTAAATTCAGTTATGTATAAAGTAACATGAACATATAAAATTCCAAAATCCTTTTAAAAACAAAAATCAGAAGCAAACTCCTGCGAAATACAAGATTCTAATCCTTACTCTGAATGGTTAAAGAGAACTGAAAATATCTTAAATAACACATACACTGTAATACTTCATTGCCAGCCACATTGTCTTTCTGTTTGTTCTCCAAGTAAGTGTTTAATCTCATTCCAGTTATGACATTTTTAAGTATTACAGACACCAATCAAATTGAGAATCTTGTACGAAATTAATGAAAGAAATGGAGTTTTCTTATGACTAATATTTATTTTATGAAGTTCTTGTTTTCTTCAGTGAATATTTTCGTCATATAAATTAATTTGTTTTCAGTGATTTGTGATGGTTATTTTTTATTATTTTTTATTTTATTTAGTAAAATACTAAAACAGTTCTATTTAAAATACAGAGTAATAATATCAGTTTACTTATATATATCAACAAGAGTACTGGCCTATAAACACCCCTATTATTTATGTGTATATATTATAAAATTCTTAAATTACTCTAACTGAATACTGGCATACAAACATCCCTGTTATTTTTCTTAAGTAGTTTTAATATTTCACACCAAATAATTGGGATGTGATCATTGTTCTGAAATTTTTAATATATTAATAAAAAAAAAAAAAAAAAAAAAAAAAAAAATTAAAATAATAAAAAAAAAAAAAAAAAAAAAAAAAAAAAAAAATAAAAAAAAAAAAAAAAATAAAATAAAATAAAATAAAATAAAATAAATAAATAAATAAATAAATAGATGAGTGAAAGCCATGTAAATATACACCATCCACAAAAGTCAAATGCTTTTCACTTCAGATCACAAAAATCAGCAGAAACAGCCTAATTCACATTTCCTAAACAGAGAATACAGTATTCCACTTGAAGCCAAAGTTAGCATTCTCATTACTTTGTTTTCATTTCTTTATTTATTCATTAGTGGTATATATATATATATATATATATATATATATATTTTTTTTTTTTTTTTTTTAGCAGTATACAGCATATGACCGAACCACCTAACTATAACATTAATTAAAGCATCTTACTATAAAGACTTGAATTACTAATGATTAGAAAAAATCCTATAAACCCATAAGCTTTCAAACAATTTACAGTATGAGACAAGAATTCTGTCCTTAGTGTATTTGGTTCAGTTATATTAAATCTGTAGTTGCTATGCAAAAACACATAGCATGCAAGCAATCAGGCAGGCTGCATGCCAGGTTATCGAACAGACCACATACCATTTATCAGATGGGTATTGTACTGTGTTATCAGAAAAGACATCAGACATATTTAATCAGGCAGGCTGTATGCCAGCTTATAAATGTGTAGATACCATCTTATTTATCTGATAAATGTGTGCAACTCGTACATGTAAAAATCTCTGATTTTGAAGATGTTACCAGAAACATTGTCACCACAAACTGTACTGCGTGATAACTTCATTTATAGACACAAAATATATGCCAAACACACTGAATCAGAATGCTATATCTCTAGAAATATATATTAAAAAAATCTGCATTATTATTAAACTGTAAACCTTTGTCTGTAAATAATAATAAAAACAAAATTATTACTAAACACTTTCTTCTGTACAAATAAGCAGTGGATTGTTGCTACAACATTTACAACGAAAAGCTTTCTTTTATAAACACTATCAATCAATAAATCAAATATAAAGAAGACAGATTAAAAAGAACGGTCCTGCATATTGATGTCTGGTGTTTTTAAAACCTTCAGCATTAACTCATTATCTTCACACTAACACCACCATAAAAATGGAAAAGATGCATGAAAAAAAGAAAAGAAACAAACGTCAATTTGTAGAGTCATAGACAAGGAATTAATGACGTAAGCTTAAAATAATCTATAAAATATTGTGTAAAAAATATCAAATTCAAGATGCATGTTTATCTTAAGTCAAAAGAAATTCAATTAAATACAATTATCTATAAATAGCTCTAAGTGAAGTTTATACATTATTAGCAGAGTGAAGTTTACTATAAAAATTGTTTTATTTAGTTGTGTTTTACTGAGTAGAAAATTAGACTAAAGTAACATAATCTGGCTGATAAACAATGTGTGGGAATAGGCATTGGGAATCAGAACGAATGATTTTAACTTTTTAAGTAAAACTAGATTAGTTTAGAGTTTAAATTATTTTGCAGTAGTAATATGTTACTAAGCAAAAGACATTAAAACTTTAAAACATGCTGAAAATCTATGCAAAAAATGTTTTGGACCAAAAAATAGCTGGATGATTTTACATGCATGCACACCATAATGATAATGCAATAAGTATGACACTCTTTGAAGTATAAATTTTATTCTTATAAAAAAACAAAGTGCAAGATCAAAACTTCCAAAAATGTATTCATCTAAAAACAACCCTAAAACTGAATCAAGAAGAAGACAAAATTCATGGAGAAAAAAAAGAAAAAAAAAGAAAGAAAAAGAAAAAGTCATATAAATAAATAAATAAATAAATAAAATAATCACATATTAAACTTGTATGTGCAGTTTTTAATAATAATTATAATAATAATAATAATAATAATAATAATAATAATAATAATAATAATATATTAATAATAATAATAGTAATAATAATAATAATAATAATAATGTTAATGCTGTCTGTACAGTTTTGATGGGGATATATAAATGTACATCTGCACTACGTGGTTTAACCTGTTCACTATTATGCAGTGGAGTTAGCACCAGTGACTGTATTTTTTAGCACCACAAAGTTTATCACATTCTCTCTGAGACTAAAACATGAAATTCTTTGGATGTGAGCATTTTTGAATAGTAGAAATAAATAAGTAATAAATACTTAGTGTAAGAAATATTGGATTTTTTTTCTTTCTAATTTAAGTAAAAAAATTAAATATCCACACACACACACACACACACACATTTATGAAATGCATATACATTCATATATAAACACAGACATGATAATATAAACACATGCATTCACACAGTCATAATTTGGGTGTATTTAATATTTTGTTGATATTATCATTTTTTTCACCCCTTTTAGTAATCTTTAAATAATTTAAGAAGGGCAATAAAGATGACAAAAATTACTTATCAACCTTTATAATGCATATTTAAATATATGATTATAAAAATTTATAATAATAGTAATAACAATAATAATAATAATAATAATAATAATAATAATATATAATAATAATAATATCACATAAACACAAAAGGAAGATGAGTATCAAAACAAAAATCAGATCATATATTAAAAGCACCAAGTCTACTAGTTGCATCAACAGAAGCAAACAGTGAACATGAGTTTTTCCTTTATCTTTCTGAACCATTCTTTCCCATGTTTTTACAGAATGACAATTTTTCAAACAAATTCTGTACAAATATGTATTTATTAATGTAAAATTTATTTATTAATTTATATATTCTTATTATTGTTATTATTATTATTATTAGTAGTAGTAGTATTATTAGTAGTATTAATTAATTAATTAATTTATTTATTTATTACATTTGTTATTATGTTTTTAACTGCTTTTAAGTAGAAAAATAAAGGAAAAATAAAGTTTTGTACAAGATTTTCATATGAACTATTTTCAGCATTTATTTTTTTTACAGCAAAAACAAAATGATATTCACAGCTAAACTATTTACAAGCTTCCAAATTTACAAAACTGACATATACAAAAAATATCTACATTTGTACAACATTGCATGAAGGTGTGAGTATGTGTGCATTCAATATCCCATTCATATTTCTACTCTAAAGCAGTTAAATAAAACACTGAAATATAATTCAGTAAAAAAAAAAAAAAAAAAAAAAAAAAAAAAAAATTAAATAAAAGTAAGCTCAGTATGCTTAGATGGATTAAATAAATTGCTTCAAGAAATGGATTTTAAAAAAAAAGAAAGAAAAAAAACATTTAAAAAAATTACAAAAACAGTAAAGCAATTTAACAGAAATGATTCAAAATGACTGTGTAAAACACCTGATAATGTGGTTTGAATTATGAATGCAGTGATACACAGAATAAACATATTTTTTCAGAAGACAAAAAAAAAGGAAAAGAAATTATTTATCAATATACAGAGACAGGCCTTGTAGTTATATCTGTTTATCTCAGTATATATTTATCGAATTAATTAAGAAAAAAGTTTAAAATATTCTGATGAAATGAAGTATGTACAGACATAATACTGTTTTAAAATAATCTCATAATTTACTGAAGGATGTTACTGATATATGACACCATTTGTCAGACAAGGTAACATTTTCAATAATTCTTCTCATTAACATATCACATCACTTTATACGTGCTTTTTTTTAAATCATATAAAAACATTTTCATTGCCTTTCTCTGGCAATTTAACTGTTACTTCAGGTAGCAATGCCATTAAGAATTCCCTCTGTAAGATATTTTGCTTGTTGATATATTACCAATGTTTTGTTTTTCAATTTGTAGGCAATATTTTCATAATATCGCTAGAAATATTTTAAGAAACTTTCAGAAGTAATATTTTCTGCAGCAATATTTCAAGTAACCTTGCACAGCAATATTTCCAGTAGTTATCTGCAGCAATATTTTAAGTAAGGTTCCATCGCAATATTTCAAGTAGCTTTCCACAGAAAAATTTTAACTCGATAAAACAATATTTTCAGTATAAAGCAATATTTTCCTGCAAAACTTTCTGCATCACTACTTTTGCTAACCTGCAGCAGCAATATTTTCAGCAATTATCAGCAGCACTATTTTTAATAATCTGCACCAACAATATTTCACGTTTTTTGTTTTTTTGAAACTCTACACAGTTTTCACTGATTGGTCACTGGCCTGGGTCAGCTCTGCTGGATCTGATTGGTTGTAATAAGTTTCCGTTAGAAATGACTCCTGATTCCCGCCACCTGCTCGGAGAAGCGGGTTTCTGCAAATGACTAGTCGAAGTTTATTTCCAGCCTCGGCTATTAGCGGGATTGTTAGACAGCAGTCGAAATCTCGAGTTCTTACCTTGTTTACCTGAAAAATAATGAAGTGATTCACTCATCATACATAACTTTAGAAAACAGGATAATTAAAATAGTGATAGTGGTAGTAGTAGTAATAACAATGATGATGATGATGATGATGATAATGATACAAAGATATAAAAAAGAAACAGAAAATTTAAAACTTTATAAGAAAACATTTATAAAGTCATAAATAATATATTAAGACATACAATTGTTGATTATTTATTTATTTTTTATTATTATTAATTTTTGATTTCTTCATATTTATACTGAAACTTTTATACTGTTACATTTTACAATAAATAAAAAAATAAAAAAAAATGAAGCACAGAAAAATCAAACAAAAATTTTTGAAATTGTAAGGATATGAAAAAAAACCTAATAACTTTTATCTGATTATAATTTATTAGAATATTTTAGAATATTTTTGATATTACTCCAATATTTTTAATAAAGAATATTTTTAATACAGAATATTTTTAATAAAGAATATTTTTAAGTTGCAAAGAACTGTCTGTAATCAGGTATTTTAGGAATGATAACTAAACAAAGATTCACTCACCTGTAAAATTCTGTCAAAAGACTTCAACCCTGCTCTTTGGGCTGGACTCTGGGGCCTCACCGCGCTGATGAAAACTCCCTTCTCGTACATCCCATCCGACAGACTGAACCCAAAATCTTCTAAAAT
>CM022671.1:34399182-34451682 GCA_012295275.1 Chrysomallon squamiferum | reverse complement strand
ACATGTAGAAAAATAAATAAATAAATAAATAAATAAATAAATAAATAAATAAATAAATAAATAAATAATAAATAATAAAGAAATAAAGAAATCCTTCAGAAAAAAAAAATAAAAAAAAAAAAAAATAAAAAAAAAAAAAAAAAAAAAACACACAAAAAAAGAACTGAATGCATATTAATAATAAAATGATTGCCGACCAAATTAAACTGATACATTTATATAAAAATATATCTTCATCAAACACACTGGTATCTCAGCTCTCTTTTCCATTATTTACCTGCGACATCAAACTCTATCTCCATCATGCAGCGAGGCCTAGAGTCTCGTAACAACTGATTGACCTCCTCCAGAGTCTTGTCTTCCAGATCAACACCATTGATTGTCAGGATCCTGTCCCCCTCCTGTATCACACCACACCTAGCAGAAATACATTTTTAAAACTGTTGATAATGTGTGTGAGTGCCAGAGTGTGAAAGTTTGAGAGAAAGTGTGTGTTTTTATGTGTGTGTGTGTGTGTATGTGTGTTTATGTTTTTATATATTTGTATGTATGGATGGAAGTACATATTTATGTCTATATTTATATATGTAATATATCAACACAGTAAATGATACCAAAGCATTCATATGTATCCTGTTTTCTATCATTTTTTCTTTTTTAATTGCAAAATTGAAATTGTTTCAAAAGAAAAATAATCAGAAAGCAAAAAATTTAATTTTGCTTCTATCAGTCAACAATATAATAAGACAACAAACCAAATTCATGTATGAAATTAAGTTATATATACACATGAGCCAATAGAAAATTGGTCTGCATCTTGTTTTAATGGTATACATTACAACCCTAAATATGCCATTATATCTTCAATTGGTTTATTCATTAACAGGTGCAAACCTTTATTTACAAATGATTTCAAAAATAAAATTACCATAGTGATACAAAGCTGCTTTTATTTCATGCTTCTGCTCTCTGTTCATACCAAAAGATACATCTTTATAGTTTATATACACAATGGTAAGTAAATATATTTAATCTTAATGACAGACGTATTTTAAGAGCTAACTAAAAACAAAGTTCTTACTTGTCAGCTGGACTCATTGGATCCACAGTGGCAATTATCGGGGGCTCGGTGAGGGGTGTGGTGGAGAACACCCCTCCGTCCAGGGTAATCCCCAGACCCTTCTTGTCACAGAACAGAATCACTTCAGTCGTCTCCGTGTGACACACCTGATTGTTTGATGTCAAAACAGAGGTAGTCGTGGAGGCAATAGACACTGGGAAACAATGGGAGTAGTAGTAGTAGTAATAATAATATGTAATAAATAATAATAATAATAATGATAATAATAATAATAATGATAATAATGATAATAATAATAGTAATAATAATAATAACAGTAATAATAATAATAATAAATAGTAATAAATAATAACAAATAATAATAACAAAAATAATAATAAATAACAATAATAATAATGATGATGATGACAATAATGATAACAGTAATAATGATGATGATGATAATAATAATAATGCTAACAGTAATGATGAGGATAAAAATAATAAGAAAAATAACAGTAATCATAATAATAATAATAATAATAATAATAATAATAATAATAATAAAAAGAAGAAAAAGAAAACATCTTAAACCAAAAAAAAAAATAATATAAAAAAATAAGTTTTAAAAATCTACTGATTAAATAAACAAATGAAACCAGATAAATTTAAATGTAAACAAATTAAAACACGTGAACAACTTACTACAAGATGATATTTTCCTGTCTGAGCGAGACCAGGGTTTTTGAAGTTTTGCAGATCTTCGTCCAGGAAGTGTGCCAAACGGTGACGATGTTGAACCCAGCGTCAGCGTGTTGCTGCCGCGTGCTCCAGGCAACGTTCCAAATCCGTTGTGAACCGAGGACGAGATGGCTGGACTAGAAACTGCAGGAACAAGAGCTGAAACAAAATAATTGTTAACTAGAATTAAGAATTCATGGATCAGAACTAATTGCCTGGATTCAAATGCTTCACCAGTTTTGGTTGGTCTCTTTTGCTTTTTTTATTTTTTTATTTTGCTTATTGTAAAAAAAAAAAATTTATTAAATAAAAAAGAAATTATTTATTATTATTTTATTTATTTATTTAATTTTTTAAAATGTTCTTTGTATATTTCAATGTATAGCAATATGTTAAGAAATGTTAATTTTTTTTAATTTTGTTTATTATTATTATTATTATTATTATTATTTTTTTGGTCAATGAATCTTTATAGTCAAAATTAATTTTAAAAACAATCACTGTACTCAAATATCTATCACATAATGTTCCTCATTTTATTCTCTAAATTTGACTTGAACAAAACTTATCAGCATTCACCCTACCACAGTTTAACCTGTAAATTAAAATGTGGGGTACTTTATCTGATTAAACTTACAAGTGCTGGTGCGTCCGAGTTTTTCACGTGAGGCTTTGTACTCGAGGTGAGTGACCGGCAAAATCTCCAGTCGGATGTGATCTTCAGGTCCAGACTTCAGCAGCTGACTAGCCTCCACCACTGACATGTGTTCTACACTAGCGCCATCTATTGACAGGATGTGATCCCCAACGTGCAGAGCACCACTCCTTTTGTTAAAACAAAAATGTGAAATATAGTGCTAAAAAGTAAAGTTTATAGTATAGTGCTAAACAATTAATTTTGTATGATAATGAACTACTTTAATTTCCCCAAATTGAAAAAAAAAAAAAATAAAAAGTAAATAAATAATTTTAAAGCTTTAAAAAACCCAGGAATATTTAACATTTATATCTTAGCTATTTGGAATTATATGTACAGTTTTGTGTTGAAGCTTTGTCATATGTATGGAACTGAACATCAGACTGTATTGTATGTGTGTCTGTGTGTATTTAGAGAGACAAACAGAGACACAGACAGTGTGGGGGAAAGACAGAGAGAGACAGACAGACAAACAGATAGGCAGAGAGTGAGTGGGTGACAAAAGGAGAGATTTAAATTATCACTGCATGATTTTGGACATGAATCCAAGAAAACTGGTGTAGACAATTTCAATTAATTAACATGAAAAATGAATATGAGGTCACAAAGAGAAAGAAATGAACTCCGTCTACCTGTCAGCTACACTCATAGGTCGAATGTAGTCAACACACACACAGCTCCTCCCCTCGTGAGAACTCTGGGACAGGGAATGCCGAGAGCAGATCCTGGGATCTTGTCAATCTCAACCAGCAGTGGACCTGAGGCATTCTGAACTGAATCTGAATTGAAAACAAAACACACTGACTATGTTCATACAAACTACACAATTCTGCTACACAAACAGTAGCAGTGATATTTGTCACAACAGTAGTAGTATTAGTAGTAGTAGTAGTAGTACATGGAACATGTTATTTAATGATTTTAATGTTTATGGCTGAAGTATTGATGGTTATATTGGTGGTGGTTGTAATGCTAGTAAGAAGAGACATAAAAAATATTAGTAGAAGATCACTAGAAATGACAGTACTATGGTAGAAGCTGTATCAGGAACATAAGCAGCATTAATGATAGCACAGGTAGAGTTTTCAGTATTAAGATCAGTTGCAGATGTGGGTTGGATCCATTGTAACAATTAAAATCGTGGGTCAAGTGATCAGTTTACAAGATGTTAGACAAAACCTCACCCATCACAGACACGTCAAACTCGACAGTGAACACAGTCTCATTGTCACACTGGTGTAAGAGAGACATTGTCTCTGACAGACTGAGGTGTCCCACTTTGTAACCATTGACAGCCACGATCCTGTCTCCTTCCTTTATTGATCCCTCCCTGCAAAGTGAAAAAATAGAAATTATAGATTGTTTAAATTTAATTTACTTATTTATTCATTCAATCATTTTTTTTTTTTTTTTTTTTTTTTGTTGAACCCCTCTGTAAAGTAAAATACCAGTTTTATTACAAAAAAAGAAATTTTATTAAAAAACTTTATTAAAAAATTTATTTATTTATTTATTTCATTTTTTGTTGTTTTTGTTTTTTTTTTTTTTTTCTCTAAACAAATATGAAAAATAAATAATGACTGTCTGAATACATCACCAATATATTTCAACTTTTAACTTGTTCTTTTCTTAATAACCATAATATCAGAGAAAATCTTTTAAAAGCATAGAAACAAGACAACAAAACATTTTCCAAAAGAGATAAAATATTTCTAAGTTTGAAATATGAAACTGTACACCAGGAACTGAACCTGGAATCCATCAAATCTCAAATGACATGACCATCCCTGAGATAGAGGCTAAAACCAAAATCTTTAATTATATAGGAACAATCAATTGCTGTTCTTTTTTGTATGATGTGCTTGTCAATAACCCACCTATCAGCAGCCCCACCAGGGCGGATTGCTGTCACTGTGTGCGGGTGGGCTCTCATGCGATCCACGTCCATCCCCCCTCTGATGATGAAACCGAACCCATTACTGTCTCTGTCCAGCGAAACCTCGTGAGTCTTACTCTGCACAGAGAATGATGTCTGCACTGAAGAAAACAAAACAAATAAATAAGTAAATAAGTAAGTAAATAAATAAGTAAATAAGTAAATAAGTAAGTAAGTAAGTAAGTAAGTAAATAAGTAAATAAATAAATAATGATAGTAGTAGTAGTAGTTATAACAATAATAAATAAATAGATAAATAAATAAATAAATAAATAAATAAATAAACAAACAAAAAACAAATACATAACAATGATAGCAGTACTAACAGTAATAATAACAATAATAATAATAATAATATACAACATTAACAATAACGATAATAACAATAAATAAATTTATTAGTAAAATATAATAATAGTAAAAATATATTTATTCTGAAACTTTAATTTAAAACAAGACAAAAGCCACAATGTCAACAGACTGAAAATTAAAACATTTTCTAATGTTACAACAATAACAAAAATAGCAAGCAGAAAACAAATAAATAAAAACTGTATGAAATCATAACTGTGTTTACACTGTGTGCACATGCGTATGCATGTGCATTTGTATGTGTGTTGTTAAGATGTTAATATCTGTTACCTGGTTCAGGTATTTCATACTCCACTTCAAGAATTATCTTCTCTCCAGCATTTTTCAGCAAGTTAATGATTTCATCGTGTTTCAGATTCGCTGTTCTTATTCCATTCACCGACAGAATGTAATCTCCAACAGTCAGAGCGTCTGATCTGAAATAAATAAAATTATTTTTAAAACTTTACTCAAAACTTATCTTATTAAGTGTATCTCTCAGTCTCAAGTAAGCTGTAAAACATTTTAAGCACCTTGAAAAAAAAATAAAACCTTTGATGATGTCTATATACTGATTTATTTTTATTTTTTATTTTTTTATTTCATACTAAATTATCAAAAAAGAATAAGAAATTATAAAAATCATTTTATTATTATTATTATTATTATTATTATTATTATTATTATTATTATTTTTATAAATAAAAAAAATGAATTGGTTGGGTAATACAGAGTAGGCCATATCCTACAATGCATATTTTTTTCCCTTTAATGCTTATTATCATCATCATCATCACCTTCATACATTGGAACATTTTCATGTGCATATTTTTCCCTTACTTGTAGTTCTGTTATTATTATTGTTTTTATTATTCCTGGTAAAATTTTATGTGCATAACTCTTTATTCTGTTTCCCCTTATTCTTTTTATTTTTTATTTTCATGTGCATATTTTACTACTAGTAGTAGTTCTATTATTATTATGATTATGATTATGATTATGATTATGATTATTATTATTACTGTTTTATGTGCATATCTCTTTTTCTCATTCCCCTTTTTTACTTTGTTATTTTCACATTACCTTTCAATGACAGATATAATTAATATAATCTGCCAAATGAAAGAAGGGCCATAACTCTTACATTGTCTAATGCCACAACATACTTAGCCCTGGAATGCAGCCATGAATTCCACAGGAGAACATAATTCAGCAGACAACAGAATATAAATCAGAATTACTGTATGAAAAGTAGTCCGATACTGTCAAGGTATATAACTCTATTATATAACAATGAACAACTCTGATTACAAAAGGGAAGAAAATGACAGTTCAGAAAAAAATAACAGTTAAATTTAAATAAATACTAAGTAAATAAATAAAGTTAATCAGTAGAAAAAATATGAAAAGAAAGAAAATTAAATTAAAAATTAGTAACAAAATGAACAAAATGGAATAAATAAAGAAATAAATAATTTTTAATTCTGATTTTAAAATATGGACTTCCCTATTAACTGCATTATAAAATTTGGTTCTTCTTTGTGTGTAAGTGTAAGCATGCATGCGAGCATCTGCTTGCACATGTATTAACATCTGTCAAATTGTTTTCCCCTTACATTAAACAAGCGTTGAAATGACATTAGCAAAATTTATTTTAAGTGTCAAGAAAACTTGAAAAAAAAAAAAAAAAAAAAAAACAAAAAAAAAAAAAAAAAAAAAAATCACACACCCAAAAATAAGATAATTATACAAACTACTATCATCAAATTAGCATATTTATCTTCTTCATATAATTTTATAAAAATGTTTAGCAGCGGAAAGTCTCAAAAAAAAGCTGTGCACACAATAAATGTATTTACACAAGGAAGCAATGTCTATGGTTTGGCTATTTTCCAAATAACTGCAGCAAAGAGAAGAATAATGAAGACAGGTGGAACCAGTTTAAAATCTTTTTTTCTGATCTGCCACATTCTGAAGTGGACAGGACTAATATTGCTACAAACTAATAAATAACCTAAAAAACCAAAATATACAAGAATGAAATTAATCAAAACAAAAATGGACTTGTGCAAACGAAGGTCATGTTGTTGGTTATTTTTTTATTACCATTATTTATTTATTTATTTATTTATTTATTTATTTATTTATTTTTCCTTATTCCAGTAATGATTTATTCTTAATTTATTATTGGTTGTAGTAGTAGTAGCAGCAGCAGTAATAGCAGTGATGGTAGTAAAACTGCGGTAGCAGTATTCTGAAGATGATATCTTAAAGCAGGGGTGCCCGTACTTTTTCAGCTTGGAAGCTACTTTTAAAATGACCTGGTCAAAATGATCTACCTGTATCAAAAAATTCTAAATACATTTATTTATATGTATACTGAGTATAATTTTTGAATCATGTGCGATTTACCCACTCTACATTGGCAATCAACGTATTAAAGAACAAAAAAAAAAAAATAATAATATTTATCAGGACTTCTGCCAACTTGGATAAAGGGTAAAATTATGCAAACAAATAAATTATTATATTATTACTATTATTTTTAATCATAAGAATATTCAGAACATTATTTCAAAAAGATAACTGCAGAATAAACTTTGATGTTTTGTGCATTCTCATATTCACTTCTTCTTTAGCCTGAGGTCTGCAGTCTGACTTAACACTGTACCCAGATTATTTTTGCTGGCAGATATTCTATTTACACTGCTTTCTTAATTTACAAGAATTAGGAAAATGAAAAGATGATGATGAAAACTAGGGTTGAGTAAATACTAATAACAGCAATTATAAAAGCACCACAAATGCAGGAGCCAAACTTCACAGAACAAAACTGTAATGTAAAATTGTAGCATGGAGAATTATTGAAAATCTATTATTTAAGAGTCAAACTTTATTACAAGCAAAGAATGGTTGCCTATAATAAATAAAACAATCATTTGCAAAATTACAAATGAACATAAACCCTAATCTCTTTGTACTACTATTACTATTACTCCTATTAGTACTACTACTTCTACTACTACTACTAATACTGCTATTACTACTACTACTACAACTAGAATTGCTGCTAATAATAAAAATGATATTGTTGTTAACAACACATGTGTAAGGTAGATTAGTTATCTCTGTGTTATATTAATTTAAAAATTAATTTTTTTTTTAAAAGATATAAGGTAGATAATGTCTTACCTGTGTGCAATACTTCCTGGTCTTAGATTTGTTATCTGTGGTCTGATCAGTTTGTCTGTACCACCTGAAATTACATAATAATAATAATAATAATAATAATAATAATAATAATAATAATAATAATAATAATAATAATAACAATAATAATAATAATAATAACAGCAACAATAATAATAATAATAATAACAATGACAATAATAAAATAATAATAACAATAACAGCAATATTAATAATAATAACAACAACACTAATAATAACAATAAACTGAATAATAAAAATAAATAATAATAACAATAATAATAACAACAGTAATAACAGTAATAATAGTAATATTGTAATGCTAAAGCAATTTAACTTGTATCAGCACTAGCACTAGCACATGGTCTGACATCAGCTAAGTGCATTCTATTGTATTTGTGTATATGAAGACAGCTTCGATACTTACTATTAACATAAAACCCCAACACAACAATTTCTCTCTCACCTACACATATATACACCAATATTTACGAACAACAAAACTTGAGAACACGGACAAAGACAAAGAGAAAGTTTTGACAATGAAGAGAAATGTTGATTCGTGTTGGTTCTCACCTGATTAGACACAGAAAATCTTAATGACATGCTTAACACTCTTACTTAATCTTGACATTCCGTCCACTAAGTTTGAAATCCCAGATTATGTCTACTCAGCCATTTTGGCAAAAATCATTGAGCAATAATCGTAACAGACTGAACTTGCTTGATACACCCGTCCATCTAGTTCTTTATAACCTGTTTACTTTGACATTAAATGACTGAAATGGCCTCAGTACAGCAGATTTCCCATTCCAATACAAGCTCCATGATATCTTCAGTAAATGAGTGTCTTTGTTGCACCTGTTGGACTATTTTCATTTCAGTCTTAGAGCTATGTGTGTAATTTAACCTTAAATCACAGTTCCAACAAATGCTCCATATTGTGTTCACTATAATCTTAGAAGACTGAGCCTTCGTGAATCTTAGATAATCAAATCAACATGATATATTAGTCCTGATCCAACTAGTGTCCCGTTATATTTCCATATAAAATTAAAAGACTGAGATTTCTTGTGGGTATCCATCCTGTTCCAACAAAGACTCCATAACATGTTTACCATAACCTTAAAAGACTGAGTCTTCTACCAGCAGCCATTTATATATATATATATTATTTCCAATTCCAGCCAGAACTCTATGAAATGTCTAAATATGTGCATATGATAATGGAACATTGTTACTTGTAATTAAAAAGAATAGCCTCTTGGGTCTAGCACTGACAGAGTTTTACTGTTTCAATTCATTAATAATTCACACAAAAAACATATATATTTAACACCTGTTAAAGATATAAGGTTGAGAGTTGGTTAAGTAAATAGTTTTGGATATAAAATTTTAAGACTGGTGTTAGGAATGGATCTGATTAGGCATCATGAAATGCTGAAACCCATAAAAAAAACAAAATACATATAAATATAGATATCACAAAACTATGCATTATCACAAGAATGTACAGGATTACAATAAAAAAGAAAGAATCTAGTTGTTATGGAACTTACCAGATATAATGAGTCCAAGACCACATCCTTCTTTCTTCTGTAGTTCAACTACAGCTATACCTCTCCTGTCTTCTGAAACAAAACAACATACCTTGAATACTCATAACTAAACTGTACTGATAGAAAACTAACAAATGTGTATGTAACATACCATGAATATTCATAACTAAACTGTACTGAGAGAAAACTAACAAATCTGCATGTAACACACCATGAATATTCATAACTAAACTGTACTGATAGAAAACTAACAAATGTGTATGTAACATATAACATGAAAACAAGAATAATTCTAAAATTCTTAAAATTAATTTGCAAAATTAATACACACACACACACACACACACACACACACAAAAAAAACATATATATAAAAGTGTATACGATTTAAAAAGAGAATGAAATTATATTTAAAATATATTTTTTTAAATATTATATGTACCATCTATATCTGGTCTCACAATACCATTGTCATCTGCAGGTCTCAACTTGATAGGATCTGAAAATGTAAAAAAAATCAATAAAACTTAAATGAAATATACTTGAAAAAGAAAACACAGATCTCAACAAATATATCATTATATGTCTATCATTATTAAATATGAAATGCTGATACCCAGAAAAAAGCTAAATAAGTGTTAATACAGTACAGGATAACCACCACAATGCTGTGTATGAATTACAAGTCAGTGTATGTAACACAACAACAACAATGTCAAGTACTCTACATAATACCAAATATCCAGCTTTTACAAGGCTAATCATGTATCAAACTATTACAAGGAACAAAGTATAAATGTAGTACAATATATGCAGAAGTATCAATATACTGTTTTTCTCTCTCTCTCTCTCTCTCTCTCTCTCTCTCTCTCTCTCTCTCTCTCTCTCTCTCTCTCTCTCTCTCTCTCTCTCTCTCTCTCTCTCTCTCTCTCTCTCTCTGTACACATGCATATACACACACACATGGATATATAAAAAAAAAAATATAAAATAGAATACAATGATGCACCAGTATCAAATTCATACATACCCTGTAACTAATTGTGTGGAAAATGAAATAATCATTCTATATGCAGTAATATGTATATGTGAACATTCATAGCAAAAGAATGTAAACATTTCTGTTTGAAAAGCTATACAACACATCTGAAATATATCTGTAAACTCAACCTGCATAAAAAATACATTTCCCACTGTTAAACTGTAAAAGTAGAGGGTAAGGTCATTACTTGATAGTACATCTACAAACACCATGAGAGAAAACATATGAAAAGTAATATAACATACTTCTAGCAACTATAATGAATTCCCCACTGCATCAAAAAACAGAAATAATAATACCAACAACAACAACAACAACAACAATAGTAAATTTCTTATCTGGAACAACCTTGACAAACAAATATGAAAAAATCTGTGTAAAGCAGTACAGTATACTTTTAGTTATAACAACTGTACAATCTTTTTCTGCAACAAAAATAAATTTCCCACTGCACCATGAACGAGTGAAAACAAACAGAAAAAACTAAATTTCTTACTTGGATCAACATCAGGAGACAAATCCAGAGAAAACCTGTGATTCTGCAACTTTATATTCCTCAGATCTACAACAGATGAAAATGTCACAGTTGGTCGAAGCAAGCCTTTCTGGGACATTTCAAATAGCAGGACTATAACATACAACCATCCAAAGACTTATCCTTGCAGTCACAAGCTTTATTTTTTTTTTTTTTTTTTGTGGACAAAAAAAAAAAGTTTTACAAAGACACCCTGTCATCTGTCATGTAACAGTGTGTGGGTATACAAAGTTATGTACAAAGCTATTCATGTGTGTTTGTGTGTATTCAAACCTGAGAGGTTTTACAAGCCCATAGAAAACTGTGAACAGAAAGATACTGTCCCATGCAGAGAGGCAGTTTGTGTTTGAAAAGTACCCAGGAAACTAAATAATACATTTTAATAATACTTTAATTTTTGGTAATGTAAATGTAACAGGTGTGTGCATGTGGGTAATTACTTATTTATGTTTTTCTGTTTCTTGAGAATGTGTGCCTCTGTGTGTGTGTCTCTCTCTGTGTGTGTTTGTATGCATGTATACATGTGTATATCATTGTATGTGTGTGTGTACATGTTATATGTATGCATGTGTGTATGTGCATGTGTGTATGTGCATGTGTATGCGTGTGTCTATATTTTAAAAGATAAATACAATTTTAAAAATGCAGTGAAATAATAAATAAAATAAATAAATTACAAGACACCATTGTATTATTTTCTATATCAGACACACACACACACACAAAGTATTATTACTATTGACATTTTAGTAGACACCTATTGTATTATTTTCTATATCACACACACACACACACACACACACACACACACACACACACACACACACACACACACACACACACACACACACACACACACAAGTATTACTATTGACATTTTACCCATGACAAAAGGAACAAACTGACACATTTAACAACAACAACAACAACAATAACAAAGCATTTCAATTCACTGCATATACCTTCACACACAGACATACATAAAATGCCACACATGTTGGCATTTAAGAACCATTATGGCCAACAGCAAAACACTTGTAATAGTAATAGCTGTAAGCTGAAGGGGGTCACATAACATACTTGCCTCACAGATAAGAAAATAAAAAACATACCATGGGGCACCTTTCCTTTGTAACTTCCCTGCCTGCTTTTCAAACTTCCACAGCCAAGCAGAGACCAGTCAAAGACCTCTCTCCATTTAAACAAACTGTCCCTTGAATTCATATTTGTGAAATATTTTTAAATATTCTTATTCCTCAGACTTGAAGACTTTCTGTTTGCCAGTCAAACACTCTCACATCTCTGTTTAAACATTCTGTCTTCAGAATTCATTTAGTTTCCGCCACTATAAATATTTTTTGAAAATTTTTCATGTATTTTTGGAACATGAAGTTTGAGGTTTAAATTTCAGTGTTTGAAATTCATTTTATCTGTCCTTTTCATTGATTGGTTAAATTCCTTTTTTTTTAAAAACAATTTTCTAAAACTTGAAGACATCTTTTTATCAGCCAAACAGACATTTTCATGCAGACATACTGTCTTTGAAATTCATTTCTCTTCTTCTGCTTAAAATGTTTATTTCAGAATGTTCTTCAGACATTTCAAACATTAGTAAAACATAGTTTACCAGTCAAATACTTATTCCATTTGAACATATCTTCTTTGAAATTCACTTTTCTGATTCCACTGGCAAATTTATTTTAAAATATTCTTCAAAGATTTAAATGAAATATAATATTCCTTTCCATTCAAACAGAGACTCTTAACTCATTTCACTTGTTTTATTGATAGAACTACTGAGAAAAGATTTCAAAATGCTGAAGTTTCTCTGTTTATCATTTAAATTCAGACTTTAATTTTAACACACCATTTTTTGAAATAATTTTTTCTTTCTTGTAATTCCATTGACAAATTTGTTTAAAAATATTTTTCACTGATTTAAAAAAGAAAAAAATATTCCTTTCCATTCAAATACGCAGACTTTGAAATTCATTTTAGTTGTTCTGCCTACAGAATTATTAAAAAATATTTTTCACACATTTCGAAAATTTGAAGATCTTATTATTATTCAAATAATGTCCTCCATTTAAACATACCATCTACAAAATTTACTTTTCTTATTCCATTGACAAATCTGTTCAAAAAGATTCTACAGAGATTTAAAATTCTTCAAGTCTGCTTTTACCATATCGAAAAGAAAGAGGACGAATGTGTGTGTGTGTTTTCTCAGAAAACCTGATACTGTCTGATGCACATGCTGGCTGCAGTACTTGAAAGGCAATGTGATGACATGCAGCAACAAATTCGCAACACCTCAAAACACATAGAAACAGCTAGCAGTTACAGAATTACACACATTTGGTCATAGGTCAAGGCCATAAACTGCAAGAAGTAATTACTTAAAGAGTCATACTTTTGAATGTAACTAGTGTTGTGGTGCCACAGTGGGGTAATTGAGAACAGCAAGACTTGGTTATCAGCAGTTGACATACATACGTACATGTGTGTTTGTATGTTAAAGTAATCTTGTAATGTGTCAAAGAAACCAGATAGTAAATACTCAGGATGGTATCACTTGTGTTAGTAGTTGTATAATACAGCAACATATGTATATGGATTTGATGAATACACACAAATACACACATTTAAACAAAACACACACACAAACATACACACTCACAAACACATGCATGCTCACAAGCATAATAAACACAGCCACATGTACACACACACAGAAAGCAAGAGAGAGACATGTAAATAACAGACAGAAGACATAACTAAAGATAATAAAAAAGGTATAAAATGACATCTGATATCATCACAGCAGCATTAAAAACAAAGATACATGTTTATTTTCTGTCTCTGGATCCACATGTTATCAATGCAAAAGTTTCCTCACAGCTTTATTTAGCACATAAACACACACACACACACACACACACACACACACACACACACACACACTGTGATATACTTAGAATGATGCCATTTTTTATAGTAATAAAACAATCAGTTTGAAAAAATATATAAAAATTAGCAACTATTATCTTTTTGATTTTTATTTATAATAACTGAATTTCAGTGAAAAAGATGTTTTGTCCCCCTTTTGTTAAACAAAATAATTTTTATTATTATTATTATTATTTTAAATATATTCTTCATAATACAATTTTTATGTCTATATCATTTTTTTTCATCGAAATTTTCTTTCCTTATAATTTTTCTCCCTTTATGATATATAGGCCTACATATATATATATACTATAAATACTATACAGACACATAGATAGACAGGTAGATATAGATATACACAGCGATATAAATATTTCACTTTATGTATTATGTTTTATCATACCTGTGTAAAGGTACAAGCATATGCACTTTACAAGGTGTAAGAAAAAATCCTGCAAGAACACAGATAAAGAAAGAAAAAAAGATAAAATACTGATGCATCTTCACAGGGTGTAATGTTTCACAAGATTTCTAAGTAAAGAAACAGACACATATTTAAACTCAAAAATGTGGAAAGGTATTTTTTATCTTTATGCTGCATTAAACTGCCAAAAATAAATAAAACAAAATAAAAATGAAAATAAGAGTGTGGCTGGTTTATCTTTGCTATAAAGTATAAAATAAATTAAGAAAATAAATTTTTTGAAACAATTACAAGCAACAACAACAAAACAAAACAAAACAAATGAAAGAGAAAGGAAAAAAATAATAATGTACATAAAAAAAAAAAGGAAGAATATTAACTGGTTACAATTTTCATTTATTATTCATTTACATTTGTACTATTCAATAAATCATATAAAAGTTTACATAAATTTTTTTTTTTTTTTTTTTAAATGTGCATCTGCATGTGAATGTGTATGTTTTTATGTGTTTTTGCCCTCGGTTAGCCCTGAAATAATATTTTGCTCATTATGTAACAATAAATTTGACAACCTTGACAAAAAATATGAATATTGCTACAACAAAGTAAACAAACTCAAATTTGATTCAGTATTTAGCAGTGATAAACAGTTCGTTGTTTGTTCATTTTCTCAACTTTTTTAGTAACTGACTTGCTTCCTTCTGCCATAACAAAACATGATGAGTGTTTGGATAACTCTGTTGTTTTCTTAATGTTGTAAATTCACAAATACATTACTATCGATAATTTAGAACATACAACTACTCCTAGTTCCTTTAAATACATTCTAAAAGAATTCAAAGGCAATAAAAAAAAAAAAAAAAAAAATCCTAAAATCATTTTATTTTCAAAACACCAGTAATCAAGTAACCATTAGCATAGGGTGTATGTGTTAATAATCAGCCACATAAAGAGATGAAAAGAAAATGTCACACAATTCTTTAACATTTAGCTTTTCAAATGAAAACTTAGACAATCACCTGGCACAGAGGAAAGCCTGCAATCAGCAAAATAATGAGAATCATGTGAGAATGTGTGTGAATGCCAAAACATCAGAGAACTGGGTAACTCATTCACATGATACTTGTAACAGAGTACAAAGAAAGAATCTACTGTTCAAAAACGTACTGGTTTTTTCTTCTGTCTCAGTCTCACAGCATGGTTCCTCATACATAAAACATGCTCATTTGTTCTGCTAATTCTGATACACTGTCTTGTTTAGAACTGTCAGCAAATTTTAAACAAATGCTGATATGACTTATTTTTCAAACTATCAGCAAATTCACTCTAATGCGAATTACAATATTATTCAAACTAATGCAGATATAATTAATATTTCAAAATTTTCAATCAGAATCAAATAATCTACAAAGGTATCTATTTATTATTATTGTTGTTGTTGTTAGTGTTGTTATTTATTTATTTATTTATTTTAAATGGTGTTATATTATTAAATATATCCATCGAATAAAAGGGATTAAATGTAATGAAATATTGATGATGTATTAACCATTATCATGTGTTTAGCATATTCAGTATATGTTTAGTGCAGTTTACCTGTACATAAAACACATTCTTGTAGCTGCCAAGTGATGGGTTAATATTTTTGAATATTAAGAAATCATTTAAACAGAATTTACCACAAATTGAAAAAAAAAAAAAAAAAAAAATTGTGAATAATTTGTGATGAAGCATTAGACTGAATAGTAAACAAAACTGTCAAAGAAGCACTGTGAGGAAATGATCCCTTGACCAAGCACTCCCCAGTCTGTGGCAGACAGAATAATAAAATCACATGTGTGATTAACAGAGATAAGTCAACCTGCTGAGTGAGTCAAATCAAATCAGAGTTAACAAGATAGAGAGAACAATGTAAACACTGTTCACTGTGTCTCAAAACATCAGTACAAACAGAGGCCCAAGTGAACTTCTTAACCTAGCCTGTCTGACAGTTTACTACAACATCTCAGACACATGGTTATCTGGAAGAAAAAAAAAGAAAAAAAGAAAGCCATTGCTGTCACTCTGGGATTTTCTCTTATTAGCTATCACAGAATCTTTCACGGGCTCCTTTCCACTCATTTCAGAAAGCACATACCATGATGTTTAATAGACTAACACTGAGGCAGTGGTTCAGTCTTTGATAACTAGTAGAGTTACTGGTTAGAACTGGAAATAGCTTTGATAGGCACAGCAAGGAGGTCTGATTGGGCAAGCATTCTACAAACAAGCATGATCCGAATACAAGTGATATTACAGACTGTGTGAAGAACAAAATATTACACATTCAGTGAAGCATATCAAATCTGCTAACAAGATACAGCAAAACAGAATGAACATTGTTTACACAAAATGAACATCCAGACTGTATCCTGTGTCAAAACATTTTGGCAGCCAGTACAAACAGAGGCACACATGCATTTTATAATTCTCGTTTCATAATCTACAGTAAATAGCTCTGATACATGCCAACATTAAATAATAAAATTACATACTTGTGTTCCACCACCTTGCTTTACATAATCATAATGAATGTCAGTCTTTCAGACACTACATACATGTAACTGATTTTTATTACTCATTATAGTTGTACATCTTTTATTTCTAAGTAGTTTTGTTAGATAAATCTTTCAAATGCTATATAATATTGAATATAATCAACTACACACATGTGCCCATTCACACACACACACACACATTCGTAATATATATACATATGTGGACTGAAAGACTTATTAAATATCACACACAACACTGTAAATTTAATATATATTTAATGAAATACAAGCTGACAGGTATATCATAATATAGTTTATGGTGATTATAACACTACAGCTTGGCTTCATATCAAAATACTGCAGCAAGATCTGCACTGTTTAAATTAATGTAGATATAACCTGTTAACAAACTCTTTTTATTTACATATTACACATGTGTGTAATAAATATTCATTTTTCTTACATTTTGTATATATATATATATATCTTTTTATTCTTAATTCATATCAAAATAAAAACAATTTCAATATTAAAATTTAGGCTATGAAGACCATTATTTTTTAATGTAATTCAGATACATTTATTTATAAATAATAATAATTTATGTAAAACAATCTAAAGGCTTCAAAAACTAATCAAGAACATTTTAAATAATTAATGCACAGGCACATATTAAAATTACATTACTTACCTTTTTTTTTAGATTTTGCTGCCTGTGACCTCCGACTAACACACGAAAAAAATTTCATTTTATCAATGTTGAGCACTATAACTTGTTTCCCTCAGTAAGATTTAATAATTAATTCCACAGTTTCTTTCATCACCGATAATGAAGATCTTCAACCAGCACATGAAACAACTTGTTTTAACATAGGTACCAAAGATTTAGAAAATTTCAAAACATCACTCAAGAACCACTTGTTCGTTATGTATTTTCAAGTTCAAAAAATAAATAAGACACAAAAATAACTTGTTCCCTACTGAATATCAAGATCTGAAAATCATGAAAATATTACTTAAGAACAGTCTGTTTTGTCATGTGTTTTAAGATTCGAAAACTAGGACACAGAAACAACTTGTTCCATCATGTACGAAGATTCAAAAACTATCACAGAGGAACTTATTCCAGATAAGTCTGAAATGGAGTTTCATTCAAGAAAGACTTAACTTTATCAAGAAATGTGAGTCCAAGACATGTACTTTCATCTGAAGATAGAAAAGCAACACTGAAAAAAAACAATCTTCATTTCATTTTATCAAGGAAGTGGATTCTGCAACTAGTTTAATCTCTTATACTGAGATAAACAAAAAGTATATTTTTCTAGCGAAATTTGTTGTTTATCTAAGAACATAATTCTAACACTAGCTGTTTCACACCAGGCTACTTCTCCTGTTTCACTGTTTCACACTGAAACAAGATTTAAGAAATGAAACAAAATAAAATACTACAAATTTGAGGCGTGCATTATTTTGGTTCAGTGTAATTAATTTTTAAAATCTAGTTACTCTAACATAAACCCAATATTATCTTCACTGTCTTAGTTTCAATAAAATTTTATTTTATTTATTTATTTGTTTTAAAATTTAAAAAAAAAAAAAACAATAACTTTTCTTAAAAGAAACTTAAATAATCACTCCATTAATGAAAAACACTTTAGGTGTAGCTTCTTAAAAGACCACAAAACTATTTTCATTAAGTTCCAAAACAATTAACTGAGCAAAAAATTACAAGTTATTATCTTTAAAATGTAAATATAATAAAAAGAAAGCCACTAAAATCCCTTTTCCATCAGTTAAACCAAACAAATCAAACAAATCCACAGCACTTTTTGTTCAATAATCAACTAACAAACTGCACAGCTATCAAAATATCCAGTTGTTCAGTTCCAGTGAAGATTTTAACAAATCATAGCAGTTAATTTTCTTCAAAACACACAGCAACAGAACCGAAAATCCACTGATTCAGATTGAAAACAATTAATCAAAGCAGTCATCTTTCATGACCTGCAAAGCAAACACAGCCTCAGAACACTTCAGAAATATAAAATGGTTTAACACTGACATGAAGTCCAAGTTAAGCCTGAGACAAGTAGTTTCCCCAGACAAGTAGTTTCTTGTGTCTGGTAAAAAATTAAAATCCAGGTCATTTACTGGCTATCTTGAGAGCCCAGGACAACTGAACATGCACACATGCCAAAAGACTCTAACTGAAGTCCCGGGGGCAGTACTAGGAAAGTGATGAAAACCTTGACCAGGAGGAGGCAGGACTATGTTACTGTCTGTGTGTAAACAAACAGTGGCACAGGATCAGCTGATAATTCCATTTTACAGGTAATTCAATCACTGCTATGAACTGTTTCCCCTTTGATCCTGATAGGATATCAACTTATCAGTTCACATAAGTTTGTTACATGCAGGATATCATCTCTTTGTCACATACGTTCAACAAAATCAGTTATTTTTGTAATAAAATCTGTTACTGTTCTCAAAAAGCACAATTCGTGATACACATAAAGAAGTTGTTTATAGCTTTTTCTTACAGCAGTTTTTTTGTTTACTCAGATTTCAGTGTCTCTGTGTTTGTGTTGTTCCTTTAGAATTTGATCCACAAGTTTTATACACGTATTATTTTATTTTTTATTATTTTAAAAATCTTTTTAATCCTTGTAAATCCACTGAACTCTAAAGATGAATAATGTCTACAAATTCTAAAGTAGCTTTTATTTTTGTTTATTTATATATTTATATATTTATTATCACTATTATTATTATTATTCTATTTTTTTTTTTTTTTTTTTTGTTATTCTTATTAATTCTTTTTTATTTTAATCTAAACAGCATCTTCAAACTAAATCTTTATCAATGATAACATTTCTGTTATTTTTCTTCCTATTGGCAGTAACATGCTGTAACTTGAATTCTATCAATATTTTTTTTTTCTTTTAAATCACTCTGTAACAATATACAAAAATAGCAGAACTCAAAGACACCTCAAACAGTAACTATCCACAATTTTGTCTTTCAAATCCAAGCTGCACTCTGACATATTCTACACACATCAAACTAATCTTGAGTTTACTGAATCACATAAATGTCTGTATTACAAGGTCTGGGACATTTAGAAGAAATATTGTTCTAGCCACACATTCAGTAATGTTTCTTCTTTCTAATTCTAGCTACAGACAAAAAGACAGAGGTTACTGAGTAACACAAACGTTTGTTACCAGATGTCCACAAGCTGAAGTACCATGTTGTTTTCATCTGCATACTGTAAAAACAATAGAATATTTCTACATGTGCGCACACATGCAAACACAAACACACACTCAGACACACACACACAAAGAAAATGAATTACAGGGTTAGTCCTTTAACTCAAATACTATTAACACACAACACAATCATACAAGCTCTTTGAAGTATTTTCATTCCTATGTATAGAGAAAAAACTAGGTTATGTTACAAAGAGGCTGTATAATCACTCTAAACATTAAACATACACTAAACATGCACTAGACATGCACTCTAAACAAACATTTTTTATAGTTAACATACCTTTCCATAAAGTAGTTTGTACATTCAGATTGATGCACTGTCAGTGCATTGTAGTGTAATTTCTGTTTGTGCTGTATTATTTAACGTTGTCAATATTTAGAGATTTCTCTCTGTACAGCATATTTTACTCATAAATGACATCCCACTCAGTGGTGACATGCAAAATAGCTAAGAATTCTGTTCAATGATTCAAGTATTTGATAAAAAACTATCTGGATAACAAAACACATAGTTTTATTTATTTTTTTATATTTAAAAAAAAAAAAAAAAACATTATGAAATAAACGATAATGAAAAGAAAAATGAAATATATATATAGAAACATTTAAAAAAGAAATTTTTGTTATTTAAATTTATTTACTTTTTTCTTTCTTTCTTTTTTTGAGTTTAAGTAAAAGTAATCAGGAGAAGAAACCTAGCATGGAAGCCTGCCATGTGTTGTGTTCAGTGAAGTGAGATACACAAGATGTAATCTGTGTGGTGACATGATGTGTATCACTAGTGACTCTTTTATCAGACATTCCTCTGTCTACATTGACACACAGACCTACTTCCACATATATCTGTTACCATAACAACCAAGCACACACACAGTAGTAGGCCTACTGCTGCAACATTAATATTATAACTAATATTTATTATTATAACATTAAACAAATATACAATCTAAAGATTTTTTTTAATTTTTGTTTTTTTAATTACATTATTAAACAAATATTTACAGGTATAATACTAATACAATAAATAATTTAAAAATATTTTTAAAGCATATGTCAAAAAATTCATTACTAAAGGTATTTTCTAATCTGGATTCCTTCATAATATCACACATACCATTCCAACAAATAAACAAAAATTAAAAGATTTAATTTTTTTTTTTTTTTTTAAATGTAAAATTTTATATGGTGCATCCTTGCCATGCTTTATCTGCTGGTTCTTTCAAGAGTTAAGCATCACAGATATTTTCTCAGAACAGGTGCAAACCCCCACCCCTACCCCATCCTGTCTTAACAGACAAGGTTTAAATTACATGACAAACTATGAATGCCTGGCATTTCATCTATTTCATGACAAATGGATTCCTCCACGGCCAATTTGAGCTGTCCGGTCAAGTGTGATGGTTTCTGCAGGTTAAATCAATACAGTAAACACTGCGACTTCAGTGAATTTCATTCCAAAACAAATTAATTCTAGTATGTACACTGGAATTTCATTAGCAGCACTGCAAGTCTTCTTGTAATTTATATGTTAGTGTAATCATCTATGTATGTATGAATATATGTATGTGTGTATGTGTGTGTGTGTGTGTGTGTGTGTGTGTGTGTGTGTGAATATGTGTATATGTACCATATGCATGCACACACATACACACTGATATATATGTAGACAAAATACCTGTGTGTATATACATATATATATATATATAAAGGAACACATTTTTTATTCCCTTACTTTACAAACATCACAGAGCAGTAATTTCAGATTTTCAACCACACCAAATATATGTGCAACCACGTACATGCATGAAGCATGGCTAGGTTTCACGTATTTGTGTTTCCATTGATACTCAGAAGATCATGTTTATATGTTCATTTGTGTGTGTGTGCATACAGGCATGTGTTAGTTTAGGTTACCAATCAAGGTAAATTTTACTTTCTAAACTATGGCATACTCTGATTTCATTTCAGATGCATAACCCACTTAGTGTACCTTACTGTTCACAGCATGTAAATAATTTATATGTAAATAAATCACAGTGTGCATACATCAACACAACCACCTCTCTGTTTCTACAAGAAATTTATGCTTAACACTGTTTACTGACTAGACTTTTATCAATAAACAAAACATGTCTAATAATAAAGCATCACTTTGTTCTACAAAAGTACAAAAAAATGAAAGTGTTACTGTTTTATAGGGATAAGTGATACTGAAACTACAATGGAAATGTTTTCAGTGTAAAATTATTGAATTATATATGGATCTGATGTTCAAAATATAGCATTACTGAAACTTCAATAAAAATGTTTTCAAAACAAAATATTTTAATTATATATGGGCATTGATATTCAAAATATATCTTTACTATTAAACTGTTTTACAAAAACAAAAATATTTTAATTATATTTATGTTCAAAACACAGTTTTACTACAATGAAAAGGTTTTCTGAGAAAAACATAACTGTCACCTGACAAATACCAAGGAAAAATCTAACTGCATACCAGTTATAAATATTATGATACTTCTTTTTTATTAGCTAACATTCTTATTAGGACTCTTAACAGTATACAAAATTCTTTTAGGCTATTTTTAAATCATAGCAAACATAATAAACAAGAAGTGCTTTAAACTATTTCCTTTACTGTCAAAACCTCACTTCAACAACAAAAGTAACTTTGAAGTGTACAAAATGGCTATTTATTCATACCACCAAATGCATAAATAAATTAATAAAAAGTGTCACTTTAAAGCACACAAAATGTATTTTTACAAATGCAAATAAAACAAATAATAATAGAAATAATTATTTTCCAGTAAATAAAATGTATTTACTGAATTGATATAAAATTTAATAAAAAAAAAAAAAAAAAACATGTTTGAAAAACACAGCAAAATAATAAATGCAATAAAAACTAAAATTTCTGGTTTCGTATTTATTCAGGTAGTCTTTAAATTTCACCTGGTTATCAAATTACAGGTGAGGATGAACAAAAGTGTCTTATTGTGGAGTGTTTATGTTGTTAAACACACCTGATACCAGTAATGTACACTACACAGGGCTACAATGGGGTCACCCAGGTCAAAGGTTGCATGTCATGTCAACCGGATTGTTACAGCACTCTGTCAGTTCAGATGTTTTGACCAGCTGTAGGAAAAGCACTGAACCAGTTAACAAGAACAGATTTTCATTTTCGTTGTCACTGTTTGAAATGTGATATCATTCTTAATTCCTCTGAGTTGTAAGTGGGCTAAGTGGTATAAAGAAAGTCTTTGAAGTGGATATATAAATATATATAGTTTATATTAGTGATTCAGGGAATGTGTACAGTTAACTAAGAAAATAAAATAAATTAAGTTTTATTTTGTTTAACGAAATCTCTAGATCCCACTGATAAATTTTCTTTCATCAATTATTGTATATCAAACAGAAAATGACTGTTAATGTTTCAGTACAACTGTTATTTTTAAAATAAAAATTTCAACATTTTTGTTTAATGAAACCTCAAGAATAAAGTGACTAAATTTCCATCAAAAACTGCTCTACCACAGATCTACATCTCTCTGCCTTAGAGCCAGGAGAATCTAATACCGGACTCAAGAGACCAGGCAAATCTCTAATTTTATTTTTAATGACATCTGAAACTTGCAAAACAAAGTAACCATCAACAGATGCAGATGCAAGTATCACAGAAAAGCCCCGCTTCCAACCAGTGCAGTATTGTTGTATTTATATTTCCAAACGTCCTGATTACACACATGCCACCAGGCCCCCTAAAATCAACATGGGAAGTCTCAGAGAAAATACATTTGGGAAAAACAAGGAGAACTGAGCCAGTGAAATAAAGATATAGTGTCACATCATGTGGGCATTAAACATTTGTTTCCTTTCCTTGACTCAGTTACACTTGCATTCAGAGATCAAGTGAAACAAAAGAAATGTGTACACCATGGGTGGCTTCCCAGATTTATTTCATTATAAGAGAAAATACACACACACACTCACAAGGGCAAATGCTCATATATGTGATATGCTTGCATGTGCAGTTTATGGATTTATTGTATTTATTTTTATTTTTATTTTTATTTTTATTTATTTTCTTTCTGTAATATTACAAAAGCAGACTTTTAACCAACTTAGAACATCATACAACCTTAATAATTTTAAATATTCATGTATTATTGTTTGGCAAACAAACAAAACATAATAATTTACTCATTGGTCCACCTAGAAGAACTAATCCTGTATCCTATCATTTCCAAACCATTTACTCTAAAAACTTAGTTTCAACAGTGAAACTTGCAGGATCAGAAAATGACTTAATGGATGCAGCAAAGAAGACTGACTCTGTGACCAGTCATGATTTAGTCAAGTGCTCTAACCACTGAGCTACAGACAATTCCTCCTGGTGCCAGGCTGTTTGTTCTAGGAGTAGTTTAATGTAATTAAAACCTAAAATAAGAGTCCAGATAACACACTATCTGAACAGCAGTCAGACCACGATAACTGAAAAACCAACAACAACTGTAGTAGAAAGTCTTAAAGAAAACTCTATCTTTTGAAAAATAAATGTTTTCCTTTCTTTGATGATAACACTATCTCTCTTCTCTCTTTCCAAAAAAAAAAGAAAAGAAAAGAAAAAAAAAAAAAAAAAAAGAAATGAAACACACTTACCACAAGTTAATGTTTGCCTAGAGACATCTGATCTGTAATTTATTGTTGTTTTGAGTCAGTGGTTGTTATAAGGGCGAACAATAGTTCTGTAATGTGTTCCCAGGGTCAGTGCTATCAACTAGATAAAACTAGGCAATAAAGAATTGACTCAAACTAAGGAAAGACACCAGTAAACAGGAATTTCTACAATAGATTATCATAATTTATTTTGTATTCAAACATATTATAATATATCTATTCAATATCTCTATCACACATAAAAATCTAACTCACAGTATTTGTTTTGACAAATTATAATAAGAATGTGCATCTTTAATAGGTCTCAGATGCTACTAACAATATTTACATTCATTGTTACTGTTTTAGCCTTTTTCTCCAGTCATTTAAAGTGAACCAAACTTGTTTATGTAAGTTAAATAAATAATTTTAAAAAAAAAGAAAAAAAGAAGAAGAAAAGAACATAAAAAAAAAAAAAAAAAAAAAAAGCTTTAAAGTAATTACGCATAACTTTCAAATATGTTTATTTATTTTACACACACCATCACTTCAATGCACATTCTATGTGAATCATTTTCTGCAGTTTACAATAATTATAAGCATATTTACGAGTGACATTTTTCTGCCAGACAAATTAAGCTTATTTTATATATTTTAGCCCTATTATCTAAATAAAAACTGGAACGAACATTTAAATTCTCTTAAACTCTATCCACGATAATGGTAAATACTTAATTTATTGCATCTACTGCACTTTCTGAAATGAAAGCCCCCAACATGCTGATGCTGTGATCAATCTTTGTTCAGGATGACATTTTACATCAAGTTACAACTACTTGCATGAAACATGATGGTTATCACTGGATAAGTTAATGTAACACACCCAGTCTTCACTTAGCATTGTGCCAGATAACGTAGTTTCATTGTAACAGGAACACAGCCTATCAGTGTGTTACCAGATTACATCAGATGAAAGTGTGCATGTGGTGATACAAAAAGAAAGTCTACTCAAATTCTTTATACTTACCATTTATTGTTTTATTTGATTTGAGTGACCTTTCATCATTAATAATAATATATATATATATAAATAAAGTAATATTTATACAGAAACTGAATGACATCATTTCATCCCCTCACAAATGGAGTCATGATGACATTGCATACATAGTAGACTGACAAATGTAATTTTTCTGACAATACTAGAAAAAACTGTAGACCAAATGAGTGCACTATATTTACATAAAGGGGATGGTGTTCCCAGATTTCTGAAAAGCTCTGGATAGTTCCTGTGAAATAATAGTAACTGTTTTATGACTGAAATGTAATCATCACATCACCAAGTCTAGTAACACTGCTGTAATTCAGAACAAGTTTTTCCTAATTCTCAAAATAATGTTATATATATTAACTACCCTCAAAACAATTTTATATATATATATATACACACAAACACAATCATAGCCATGGAAACGAAGAACTAATCTATTTGCTACATAATTATTATAGTGAACAGAGAATGACATAAACATAGAACATGGACAAAACTAAAAAGCTATCTAATAAATCATTTTTAAAATATTTGGCAAATGAACAAGATTCTAGAGGAAAACTGTGCATCTAGAGACAGTTTTAAGTTGTAATTTGCTTAATAGTCCTAATCTGTGTTCTTCAGAACCTGCTGCTGAACTTGGCAGGCACAGCACATCTCAGCAGGTTTGTTTAAGAAAAACGAAAATAAGACAAATGAGCCGGAAAACAGAATTAAAACCTGTGAATTGATATTTGTCATTTAGACAGGAGTCAAATGCAATTGTCTCCTTGAAAATATTTATGTTTTTGTTAGTTTTATTTAATTTAACGTATGTAATTTAATTATTTTCAAAAATGTTTGCTGAGTAGATAAAAAATTAGTTTGTATTTTTGTTAAATAAATTGAATAGATTGCATTGTAAAATACATAAACTATTCTCATTTTAGTTTTCTTTCTGTGCGGTGATGTTTTTTAAAAATATTTGTTACTCCTTTTATAGTTGTATTTATATATTTGTTTGTCATTTTTTTCTCTCTTTTTTATACTAGAAAACTAATTTAAAATACAACATACTAGCACATTATACTTACCTTCAGAAACAATTTTCGAAACATCTTCAGAATTGTCCATAATTTTTCTTCTAATATTATTTTAAAAACAAGACGAACAAAATACAAACTGTTATATAATTAACTGACAAGAGGAGAAATCTGAGAAAAAAATGTCTTAACTGATAGTGAAACACTTTCCAATGTGCAACACAAGATCATTTTAATGAAGATAAACTAGACCCTCAAGCGATGCAGTGAGAATGCAAAAACCAAACACACCGACTTAAATAAATTTGTCAAACTATTTTAACTGCAATGATAACAAACACTGTATTGAAACAAGATTAGCTAACAAAAAGACAAGGTGGTAAAAATTGTACACATTTAACAAGATCTGTGTGTATGGAATGGCAGAAATTAAAACAGTAATCAACATAATACTCTACATAAATATTTATGGATTCTTTTTAAAAACAATGGAGGAAACATGAGCATACATGAATTTTAAGTATCTATTTACATTAATTGCACATTATATATTTTTGACCATGATCAGTACTAGTATATTCAAAAACAAATGTGGTTTACATTGTGCTGATGTGAATATTTATCTAAACACAAAGGTAAACAGGAATGTATGATATCCATGAAAAAAATTATCTTCTTTGTCAAACATTCAAACAATCTTATTAATTCTCATAAGCATCTATCTTTTTTCTACAGAAACTACATATTTTAGGAAGTTAAATCAAGTATATGACATCAGTGAATGACTTGGTCAAATTTCTTAAAATATATTCTCATGATATTCTGGAAACAAAAGGTAAGAATAAATAATACATTATTATCACACTTATATAAACGTTTTCATTTCTTTACAATTTCAAGTTCTGCTTCCAGGAATATGTCAACCTTTCTCTCAGTGGTGATTAATTACCTTCTGTGAGTAAGGAATGAAATTTGTAGAAGAAACAAATTCTTGTTAAATTCCAAAGTCCTTGTAAAATGATTAGATTTAAATCTACAGAGCAAACCATTTACTGCAGCATCTTGTTACAAGAAGCACAATGTGTTATGTATTTTCACTGGCACTCATGCAAAACAAAAGTAAAATGAAAAAAAAAATGACCCACATTTCTGTAATAAAAGTTTGAATGTTGATTTTAATGACTATGACTTTTATGAGTTTCTGTTTAAAATGTCAGCTTATATCTAGTAATTATCATTTGAAAGAGATTGCAGTTTTGCATTGTACTTTTTTTCTTTTTTTTTCTTGTAATTGTTTTATTTGATTTCTTGCTTGTCATATACATTGCTGTAGCACTTCCAAATGATTTTTTTTCTTTCTTTCCTGTGAAGTATTGAAAAGTATCATTTCTTCCTCGTTATCATTTTATCATACTTAATAACTAACCTTTGTTAATAATAAAGTATATCTTATTCAGAAATGTAAAAAGAGAGTGGGAGATAAGACAACTTTGCAACAGTTAATATTAGCATGAATTAATTCAACAGAAATTTGCTACACCAACTGAAAGAAATATTTAAAATCTACATTTTGTTAGGCATGAATGAACACTGAACTTGATCTAGTACAAAAATATTATCAGCTGATCAAGATGTCAGAAGATTCTGACAAGTAGCAACAGAGTGATGGGTGTGGTTTTTTTTTAACTCTCTCTCCCTGAACTATTCTCTATTGGTTCTATATTCTAAACAAATAAATAAATAATATTCAGAATATCTTTTTCAAAACTCTAACAATAATTACACAATAAAATTCAAAATATCTTGAATCTGTTTAGCTAATTGCTAGAGAATCATGCTTTAGAATTCTTCTGCAACAACAGTGACTATTTCAGTGGTCAAACAAACAGAACAATAACAACATTTCTTGGCTAAATACCAAATCACATTTTCAGTGGTCCAGTACTACACTTGGACACTGTCTAGTTAAACTTTTTCATTTTCTTGCTGATACCTATTTCCATTATGATGAGGTACAATTAATCAACTTCTCTGAACAATGAACAAAAACATATACCCATATCCTGAACTGTCCAAGCAAAAGTCATTGAAATTTTCAATCTCTATAAACTGAATATTTAATGAACATAGCATTATTAATAATAAAAAAAAAAAAAAAAAAAAATGTAATGGTAAAATATTGACATGTTGGTTATCTTTTAATGTTTAGGTTTAAATTTAACTGCTCTGGTTTCAAAGGGTTAACAATATACTGCTGTAAAGATTATTTAAGAACCATCAGTGGCAGTTCAACCCAGATTGGAGATTGTGGACTGATATACAATGATATAAATGCAATAAATAAATATATTTTTAAATCAAATTCTCTCTCAAACATTTTTATTCCCTGTAACTGACTTATTAGTCAAAATTTCTTTCCAGAAAAAGCATCCATGTCAAAGCACACTGTTCCCAAATGAGTATGTATTATTTTTACAATTTTCTTGCTGTTGTTGAGAACATAGTAAACTTTTAAAGACTGAATAAAATTATATTTTAAATATTGTTCATCAGTCATTTGTTTCAGTGTCATACTGTTAAAATGTTAACTATAAATAATAAGATCAGTGAGAGACCAAGTTTATTATGAAAATGTAAAACTATGGCTTTGAGTTTGAATAAATTCTATAAATAATTCAATATATATATATATATATATATATATATATATATATGTATGTATGTATGCATGTATATAATTAAAACATTAGTTTGTTGATGTTTTGTGCTTTTTTCCAGTTGGTATCACTATCATACCATATTTATATAGCACCTTTCTACATTAAAATCCTTCTTATTATGTTTTACTCTCATTTTTAACGTATTTATTTATTTATTTTTCTTTTAAATTTTTCTTTTTTTATTACTGATTTCCAAGTCGGCAAGAGTCTTCTCAAAAAGTTAATAATACAGATCACTGAAATGATGAACAGGTACCCGCCCTTTAAAACAACAAGCGGAACAAACATAACAGAACTAAAAGGCATCGGTCTATGTTTTGATTTCGAGCACCTTTCAATAAGTTACGAATCTTAGTTTATCGTTGTTAGTAAATAAAAATTATACTCACAGGGCTCATAAACAGACCCTCTAAAACAGTCAGGCCTCCAACCTGGCATTTCTAATAACTTAGTAACGTCATTTCACAAAATGCCAAACTTTGTAAAACAATCTGATGTTGAAAACTTTCAACAGCATTACCGGTATACCTTTCCAGAAGAGGAAGTCTGTGAGCTAAAAATAAACGATCACTTGATATCGTCAGTCGGAAAACGTCGGAAACATTCGGTATAAACAAGTTTTATACGTAAAGCTAAATGTTCGGAGAAACTCGTGTATACTTCGAATAAATACGGATATATCCGATTGATTGAGAAAAGAATTCACGATAAAGCAGACGATAAAAGACGATGATTTAATTTAAGATTCGGGCATTAAAAGAGTATATATAATCAAACAAAAATAATACAAAAAAAAGAGAAAAAAAAGACAACAACAAACAAACAAACATATGCTTTCAAAATTAAATATTGAAAAGATTATAACTTTTAATGTTTCATTCTTGCTTATGTCATCTGTATTGGAGTTATTAATAAACAGTTCTATGTGAAACAGAGTTATGCTGTCATTTGTAAACTTTATGATTACGAGAAATTAATAAGTCCATTACAAATATAGGTCAACATTATATGTGTGTCTTTCTATGTGTTTGTATGTATCAATATATGATGTATGCATGACTATGTATGATGCAAATATGCGGGTATATGTGTATAATAGTATAGAGACATGACAGTAAAAAGAAACAAAATATTTAAATACAGCAAAATTACAATAGTTTTAAAGACACCAAAATAACTCTAACTATGAGATATCAACACTTAAAATAAATCGGATGTTTTATCTTTTATTTCGCATAATTAAATTATTTAATAAATTCCAAAATCTGTCAAACTTAAGTCGACTGAACAAGTTTTTTTTTAAAACCGATCCAAAACAAATATAAATACCCGTACATAACTATAAATATAAGAACAAATGGGCCTATTATAAAAAAAAAATTATCAACGAAATAATTGCATTAAGGGGAGACAATGACCGAAACACTTAGTAAAACATTTCGATGGTAATTATGTCCCTTGCTCAACATCTTTAAAATAGTTCTCTCTCTCTCTCTCTCTCTCTCTCTCTCTCTCTCTCTCTCTCTCTCTCTCTCTCTCTCTCTCTCTCTCTCTCCGTGTCTCTATCTCACTCTGTCCACAATTCTGTCATATATAGTATCATTCACATTTGCACTGACATAAAAATTTATTTTTCAGTCAAGAGGAACTCTCAAAAAAAAAAAAAAAAAAAAAATTGTAAAAACATTAAGAGAACACTTTTATTATAACAAGTGTAATAATTTGATATCCCCTTGTGTAATGCAACAATAACGATGACGACCGCCGCAATAATTATTACAATAAATGCAACAAAAACAGCGGCAACAAGTTAACACTTTCACGTCTACTGGTAATTGCTGGTGAAATTAAAAATCGAAAGTAATTATTCCATCTGGCGCAATTTTTATTTCGAGCAGTAAATGTCGAAACAAATAGGTTATGAATAATACTAATAGGAGTTATTACTATGAGCCCATGCTGAAGATTATAGAAATGTGCATTTCAGGCGTTACGCTTCATTAAAAGCGATGTCGTGAAACCAGTGGAAGTGGTCGTATTACCTGATTTGTCGTTAATAAGTCTTAGCGATAGAGAGAAATGAAAGAATGAATAAAACATTACATAATGTCATTACCTGATAGAGGAAATTAACTCACTTCCAGTACTTGACGTATGCTATTTTCAAATAGGTCTATATGATCTTTCATATCGTATTTTTCTGCAAAAAAGAAACTATATGTCAGTATTGTGCGACTGGATGTAATGGGGAATGAGCGGAAGAACACATTTTACAGAAATGACTTTCGATTTACATGTCTTCTCGAGGACTTGCCTTCATTAGGTAGATCATTATCATCACATTACTTGTTTATTTATAACTGATACTACTACTATTCCTACAACTACCATTACTACTACCACTACAATTCATACTACTACCACTACCACTACTTTAGTACTACTATAACTATTATTATTATTATTATTTTTATTATTATTATTATTGTTGTTGTTGTTGTTGTTGTTGTTGTTGTTGTTGTTTTTGCTGTTTCTGCTGTTGTTGTCGTTACTGTTAAATACTTAAGGTCAAACTTAAAATTAAAAGACCTAACTCGTTAAATTACTGTAGCATATTAAAACAATTCTTATGTAACTAGAGCGTCATTTGCTTGTACACAGAATGAATATTGAAAGAATGAATTAATCGATAGACAGATGAATGATAGATTTCAGATGAAATAAAAATTAAAAACCTTAAAAAGGAAACCTTTATTTATGAATGAATTTTATTTATTTATTTAACAAATAGAAAGAAAGAACAAAGACAAACAAAAAGAAAGTGGATAGAAAAAAAATCAATGAAATGGGAAAAGATCATGAAAAAAACACCAAAACAATAACAAAAAAAATAAAAATACATAAAAAAATAAAAAAAATAAATAAACTAAAAAAAGAGAAAGAAACACTTACACAAATCAAAAAACAACTACAACAACAAAAAACCCCCAAAACAACAACAACAACGAAACAAACACCATAAGCTCTCATCTCAAACAACAAATGAAGGAAATGTTTGTAATGTCAATAGTATATGGAAGAAGATAGCCAGAGCAAATATCAAGACAAACATCTGAATGGACACAAATCCCAGAACATCCCCGTGTATGTTTCACTTGCTAGAAGAGTGGTTAAGCTGTTTGCGCCAGTTTCAACAATCGAACTGTGGACGGTTGTCAAACAAAATGTTTGACTGCACTTAAAAATTTGTCGTTGACGTCAATACTGTATTTGCAGAATCTGTAAAATGGCCAGCTAGCAGACGGCTCGATTATTCTGGCGGTAACAGACCTTTTTAGGACTTAAATATCTTTATACATTTTTTTCATAAAAAAAAAAAAAGTGATGAAGTGAAACGCAGCCAGGAAGGAAATGGAGGATACCACTGGTTTAACACGTCGACAGTTTGACGACTTTCTTGTTCTGTGAAGCGTCTGCATCATGCACGACGTCTTATGTGTAGACGCCGTAATGTTGTCACTGATGTGGTTGTTTTAAATCTGAATTACTGCAGAAAGGTGAGAGAAGAATTACAATTTATTGTTTTGATATTCATTTTTAATTTCGATTTGATTTATGGTCGGCTTTGTCAAGAAGATTTTTGAATGGTTATTTTAAAAAACTTTCAAACGAACAAATTTATTATTAACCAAGAAATAGTGATGTTTCATTTGATAAATTTATCTCAGAATATAACTTTATAGATACTATATTGAAATAAACAAACAAAACTAAAACATTAACATTATCCCGAGCAGGCATTTTAAAAGGTTTAAAGGAAAATGTTATCAGTTATTTTCGTCTAATTTCGGTTAATTCCGTAAACATTAATTTTTCAAAAATCATAAGACATATCATACGACAGCGTAACAAAATCATAATTATAATATAATTAATATTAATTTTGTTGGTTATTTTTTACAAAAAGTAAAGGGCAGTCAAAATGATTACATAACGAATGACAGTGTTGTTACGAATCATGGCACGTGTTACAATGTCAAGTGAAAAGTGTACATTTATTGTTCGTTGTGAGGGAATTACTGTGCAGAGCGAAACCAATCGACTGGTTTTCTGTCTTGTAGCGCTAGCTTCGCTTAAAGTGTAATCCGTGACAGCTGCTACTTTCAGGAGTCTGAACTTTACATTCTTATATTTCTTTCTTTCTTTATTTCTTTCATCTTTTATTTCTTTTTCTTTCCTTTCTTTCCTTTTTTTCTTTTTCTTTATTTTTTCTTTCACATCTCCGATATTATTTCAAAATTTTCCTTACCCATATTCCCCTTTTTTTATCTTTCTTAGTTAACCTTTTTTTCTACCTTCTATTTTTCTTTTTATTTTCTCAACCTTTCTTTTCGTCTGATTCGCAGACGTAGGTAAGAAATGACGTCAAGATGAAACAGAAAACGTTAGACTGTTACATTACTATTACAGTTCAAAAGTTTCGTTAAATGAAGCAATTACATACAAGTTCTCAAACTATTTTCTGACCACAGCAGTACACATTAAACTTATCAATAAAACAAAATGAAAGAAAGAAAGAAAGATAGACTGATAGATATATACAGAGAGAAAATTAGACACACAGACAGACGGATAGGTAAATAGATATATAGATGGAAAAATAAAACAAAATGACTAAAAGAAAGAAAACGCCCAGCGTCACATAACAAACTAATGCAAACATTAAATAAATTTCAGTTTTAAACCATAATTTAAAAGAATTATCGAATATACGAATCATACATCTTTAAAGTAAAAAAAAAAAAAAAAAAAAATTAAAACAATTCCGAATTAACTGATAATTATTATCATTATTCTCATTATACATCTAATATTTCAGCTGCGATCTGTCTGAAATGTCTGGTAGGTGTGATGCCAGATAACAACTGAGAAGAAAATTATAGGTGAAATGTTTGTTACAATAATCATCAAAATGATAATTGCTATTCATCATCTCATTACAGACTGGCTGTTGGTTTAAAATATGTGAAAAGCTATTATTAAATAGAGAGAGAGAGAGAGAGAGAGAGAGAGAGAGAGAGAGAGAGAGAGAGAGAGAGAGAGAGAGAGAGAGAGAGAGAGAGAGAGATATTAACAGATTCAGCGAAAAAAAGTCACACACACACATAAACCTTTCATTCATAAACGCTGAAAGATAATTTCCGCTTTCGCCGCTACATTCAATAAATTTCTGGCGACCGGTCAAGACAAAAATTTCTTGCTTGCCCGTGTCACGATCCGAGTCTGGGTTTGACATAGAAATTTCATCGCGACAGTACTAAAATGCAGACTTGCGTTTCTTGGCTTGGCAGGCAGTTTTCTGACACACAAAAGCACATTGTGGTCTTGGGAATGACAGGAAGGACCCCCCGAAATCCGCAAACAGAATTTATGATCGTCGCAGCGTTGTGAAATAATTAAAATGACCTTGTTCTGTGCAGATCTGGACCCGGAGTAATAACGTCACTTCTTCGTAATGAGCCGGACTGAAAGACGAAGTTGTTTTAGCCAACGTGGAGACAAAAACAGACAGGCATTCAGATGATACGAACACGTGCACACATGTCAAACATTTACTGAACACAATTACGTTCCTGCGTGTCCATATATAAGTACTTACATACATACATACATAGGTACACTTACATACACTAAGACAAACAAACACACAGACATATATATTATAAAGATAAATATCACTCAGCTTTGAACTGGCATGTTTATATATTTTTTACATATTTTTTCTCTCTCTCTCTCTCTCTCTCTCTCTCTCTCTCTCTCTCTCTCTCTCTCTCTCTCTCTCTCTCTCTCTGAATCACTCTCTCTCAGTATCTCTCTCTCTCTCTTCCTCTATCTTTCTATCTATCTATCTATCTATCTATCTCTGTGGTTTCAAACGAAGATTACTTCAAACGAAGCTCATAATACTTTAACAAGGTGAGTCTTTCTCTTTTTTACACACTTTTCGTCTTTATTGCTTTGTTTTCTTTCTTACTAATAGACACACGCACACATACACACACACACACACACAAACACAGCCCCCCCCCACACACACACACTTACACTCACACAGTATCAACGTCAAAACTACTTTACGAACATTCTAAAAGGTATAGATATCTTTGGTAACTTGATTTGTCACTAGAAGTGTAGGATTCTGCGGCTCACTTTGAAGATAGTCAACGAAAGGGAAGCGATGTTTGAAAAGTAAAGTACTTTATCGTATTGATCTGCTCAGATAGACGACTGATAAACCGAGTCTCCGCACGTAAGCGACGGCACTGAAATTAGTTCAAATCAAGAGGAATAAATTCTAGTGAAAGGATGCAAAATGAAAGTTGGTTTAATCAAGAAAAAGCATCTTAAATCATTCATTTGCGTGCCGTGATGAATATATACGGTTACGACGACTGTGTTTGAAGATGCGGTGAGAGATGCAAAGCAAATGTGAGAGAGAGAAAGAGAGGGAGGAAGGGAGGAAGGGAGGGAGGGAGGGAGGGGGAGAGAGAGAGAGAGAGAGAGAGAGAGAGAGAGAGAGAGAGAGAGAGAGAGAGAGAGAGAGAGAGAGAGAGAGAGAGAGAGAGAGAGAGAGAGAGAGAGAGAGAGAGAGAGAGAGAGAGAGAGAGAGAGAGAGACTTTATATGCATCTTTCTGAATGTATTTGTATGTATATATTATATATGTGTGTGTGTGTGTGTGTGTTTGTGTGTGTTCGTGTGTGTCTGGATGTCTGTGTATGTGTATAAGGGACTATATCAGAAACAAGCAAGGTATAAAATGTACAGACAAAATTAACCATTGGTTGTAAAAAGAAAGACAACCAACACAGTTCAAACAGTCCTACACGCGTTAGCATTAGAAGGATTTAAGAACAAAATTCTTTGTATTATCAGTCTGCCTATTCTTTTTTTAGCACCGAAACAAAACAACATTTACAACATACTTTGAACCCAATCTTCTACACAGATACGAAATAATTCTTGGTCTTATCTTAGATCGGCTGAATTATTTATCAAGACGATCTATATTAATCAAAGTGTCAGATGGCTGAGTCATGAGCATTTATTTTATTTTATTTTATTTTATTTTTTATTCACACAGAAATTTCTTCGATCAGATTAGTATCTTTTTTGTTCTCGTTTTCCTTACATTGTGAAATTTACTTAACTAATGCGTTGTTTTCTCAACCAAAATCTGTAGCAGAATAAAACATTATCGACAGAAAAATACTTTTCTGTTTACATCCCTTTCATACACTTCTGCACAAATCGATCTGACATCAAATATATTTTCACTTAATATGATGTGTACACGATATCAGATATTTCATTAGACTCGACTCGTTTTCTTCTGTAAGAGAAAAAAAAAAGAAAGCGGAGTGAATGGGAAAGTAAAAGAATTATTTATCTCAGTTTCTCGTGTTGCACGACTGAATAGATGCGGACGTGAAGCAGTTCAAATAAATCTTTTGACTGCTTTGAGATCGCTTTGAATAATGGACTGTAATAAACGAGATTTTTAAATCTGTGTAAATAATAAATGTGAGACTGGCGTGAAAAGAATAGTGACGATTTGTTACATTTTCAACAGATGAAATGTTGCCTGTCTATTTCTCTATCTGTCTACCTCACTATCCATTCATCCGTCTGTCTGTATGTCTGTCTATCTATCTGACTGCCATTATCACATTCTTGTATGTATTTGCCTGTTTTATTGATAGCTCTGAATTTGTGCATTTAATTTTAATATGAAAAATGTGTAAATAAATGTAAAATGGCAGACAAGTTTATGGCTTCCTTGTCATAAACGTGTAGCTCTTTACAATTACTCTCTCTCTCTCTCTCTCTCTCTCTCTCTCTCTCTCTCTCTCTCTCTCTCTCTCTCTCTCTCTCTCTCTCTCTCTCTCTCTCTCTCTCTCTCTCTCTCTCTCTCTCTCTCTCTGTCTCTCTCTCTCTCTCTCTCTCTCTCTCTCTTCTCTCTCTCTCTCTCTCTCTCTCTCTCTCTCTGTCTCTCTCTCTCTCTCTCTCTCTCTCTCTCTCTCTCTCTCTCTCTCTCTCTCTCTCTCTCTCTCTCTCTCTCTCTCTCTCTCTCTCTCTCTCTCTTATAACACTATTCTTTTCCATACACTGCCCAACAACTCATTAATCAAACCTGAACATTCTTATTATTTACTTTTTATTTTTTATTTTTTAATCATCAAAATAATATATTCACAACATGAAGTATGTTATTACTAATTAGAAAATAATTCTCTCAGTACTTACATCGGTCAGTGGTAAAATAATGGACATCACACTGAGGGAATCGAGTTAATGATGTGCTGAATCGTGACTGTCACAGATTAGAGAACAGATCTGTTGTAATTATTTACGTGTTTCCATTTAGTAGTCCAAGTTCGCCTGCATGGGTTATAATGACTAGATAAAGTTGGCTGTGCATATGTGTATGTGTGTGTGTGTCTGTATATATATATGTATGCATGTATGTGTGTGCATGTGTGTGTGTGTGTGTGTGTGTATTTTTAAATAGGTACGAATGTGTATATATGAATATTTGTCTGTATTTAAGAGTGTGTGTATATATATATATATAAAAAAGAGAGAGAGAGAGAGAGAGAGAGAGAGAGAGAGAGAGAGAGAGAGAGAGAGAGAGAGAGAGAGAGAGAGAGATGGATGGATGGATGGATAGATGGATAATAAATCCATTTATAATTTATAAGCGTTCCTACTTTTAGGTTTTTTTCTGTTTTGTTCAAGAAAAAAAGCAAATAAAAGCAGCTAACCAACCCGTGTTGGAATTTACATTCCACTGTTGTAGGTTTTAGCATTCAGACACATTTACTGATGGAATCTCCCGTATCACTGGTTCTCTCAAAGGTATGTCTGGTGATTCTCTCACGTAATGTTTGACAAGTATTTTGCATAAAATTCATTTAGAATAATGAGTAATGTTTCTCATGGCAGCATTTAGTTTTTACAAGGGCAGCCGGGGAAAAAAAGTTGGTTAAGTTACAGCAGAGCAAAGCCGCATGGGTTTTTTCGTTGTGTTGTGTGGGTAAACATCATCTGATTGTGTTAAACAGTTTCTGGATGTTATTACGATGTTATTGCGATTCCAGGTCACGTTGTTGAAAGAGAGAGTATTGCATTTTACAAAACGAACTTATTTAAATTAATGAGACTGGTTCAGCGAGGTCACAAAATGTCGCGTTAACCTAGGAACCAAAAATATGTTTTCTAGATTCTCTTCCTCCTTTCTCTCTCTCTCTCTCTCTCTCTCTCTCTCTCTCTCTCTCTCTCTCTCTCTCTCTCTCTCTCTCTCTCTCTCTCTCTCTCTCTCTCTCTCTCTCTCTCTCTCTCTCTCTCTCCTATCTTTTACTGTCTTTCTTAGTACGTCTTTTAATTATTTATCTGACATGAGTGTTTATAACGCCGTTCGCCCCGACAGAATTGTTGATCTAACAAATTGAGTTAAACATTGGGTCTGTTCTCGCACCAATAAGAAAAAAACTTTCTTATTAACCCTTCCATCTCGCAGATAATTAAATCTTCCTTGATCTGAGAAGTCAATCAGTAACAGATGAATTTCGTGAGAATTTTGGATAAGTAGGCAGTCACCGAAAATTCTTATACCGAGAGAGAGAGAGAGAGAGGGGGGAGAGAGAGAGAGAGAGAGAGAGAGAGAGAGAGAGAGAGAGAGAGAGAGAGAGAGAGAGAGAGAGAGAGACTACAGAGTATGAAAGAACGAAAGAAAAAAGAGGAGAATGAAACTGACAAGAAGTTAATGAAGGAGGGAGGGAATGAGAAACGAGAACGAAAAGGAAAGAGTGAAAGAGAAGGAAAGACAGAGAAAGCAGATAATTAAGTAAGGCGACAGAGACAGTGAAAGAAAAAGAAAATAAGAAAAAGAGATTGCTAACAGGATGAGACGGAACAAACGAGTCACTCAAGAAAGGAAAAAGAGAATAAACATAAACATACATACAGACATAGTGAAAAAGGCTGTAATCAGAGATGTGAAAGTCAAATGGTTGATAACGTAGCGATTTTTGTCTTTTCAAATTGAAGACAAATATCAGAACATTTATATTTAACAGAGAAACAATTCTGGTTTAGCCTCCCGAAAATTAAAATTCAGCCTTAATTTAGAAAATGAGTCTAATATCCGCAAGTTGTGCCATGTTTAAAAATCCTTCTCACTAAATGACTTCAGAATAAAGACAAAGGTTGAAGACAATTTTGGTCAGACACTGGAAACAAATATTGCTCCTTAGACTAATTACTGGAATTTAATGTGAGCAGTATTTTCTACGTGCTTTCTTATAATGTCGAGAGCTGGGTTTAGAGACAACTAGATGAATCGCGCGCATATGAGAGAATGGAAGAGCGAGAGAGAGAGAGAGAGAGAGAGAGAGAGAGAGAGAGAGAGAGAGAGAGAGAGAGAGAGAGAGAGAGAGACTGCTGTAGTAACAGTAGTAAGCATTGTTGATTTCAGTATAAATTTACATTTTGGAGGACGGATGGGAAATAAATGCTATCATCATAATTTTTTTGTTCCTTTTAACGAAAATTTTACACTGTGTACGAAGAATACAATTCCAAAAAAAAAAAAAAAAAAAAAAAAATGAAAAAATCTTTTTTAACCAAGTCCTTACTGTTCCAGCTTTCGGTTTAAACCCATTTGATCTCGTCACGTGTTTTGCACGTAATAACTAAATCTGCTCTGTCAAGACCAGGCCGCTGTGACAATTAACTTCTCTCTCAACGTCATTAACGAAGTTAGCCAGCGAACGAGCGCTTGCCGTCATCATCACTTCGCTGACATTCCCACGTAAACTCCTTCCATTTTCGGCGCGCACCGAGGACCTTCGCTGTCCATTAGCGTAATTGAATATTAGATCTAAACCCGGGCTAAGTGCACCAGCTCCTGTTTTAAATGATAGCGCGTTCGACAACCATGCAACACGATACCCAACAGCCTCTCTGTAAGCAGGTCATTTCAAAAGTCCAAAGAAACCACTCTTTCCAGTAAAGAATTTTTTCCCGATCAAACCTCTGCTCCGTTTTGTGAGTGAAAGATCAGGGTGTGTGCAGTCAAGATAAAGAATTAATTACTGTTACGTGCTGAGTTTCTTATGCATTATTTCAGATGAAAGCAGACATGACATGGTAAACTTCAACGTGTGTTTTATATGTCGTAATTATGTTTTCTGTGTATAGGAATGAGCATGTAAAATCCTGTTTTCTGTTTATGATGTTCAAAATCATTTGACTGATTATTACAAATGTTTATATTAAAACTTACTGAATTATAAGATAAAAAGAAAGCAATAACAAGTCTCTCTCTCTCTCTCTCTCTCTCTCTCTCTCTCTCTCTCTCTCTCTCTCTCTCTCTCTCTCTCACACACTCTTTAACTGCCTATCATGATTATCTCACACCATGTATTTCACACCTATAAATTCGTCCGTTGCATGTCTAAACCAAAGCCTGCCTGATTGCAGTGCTGTCACTTTTCATTTAACAGACCTATCCGGAATGATTCACGAGCTTTGTGAATTATTTTCATCTGAACTGAAAGTGTCAGAGTATTGATTGGCCCTAGACTCTACAAATCCGGTTAGTCCCAACGTTTGTCCATGGATGGGAAGTTAACCAGCCACAAATGCGATCATTCAGAAGACATTTTTCTACATGAATCCCTCAATTTGAAATTCTTCTTGAGTTCTTGAGACGATCATGTCGAAAGAATAAAAATAATTGTCCGTACTGATTTCGAATCAGCAGCAGATAAAAACAAACTCGCGGGTTATTGAACCTTGACGTTATTGGGTCATAAGGTTATAGATTGGAAAAAAAAGTCATATCTGTCACACAATGGGATTTGGATAAATATATTTTTCTGAGTGTGTGTCTGTCGGTTGTGTTAGTACAATCATTAATTGAGAGAGAGAGAGAGAGAGAGAGAGAGAGAGAGAGAGAGAGAGAGAGAGAGAGAGAGAGAGAGAGAGAGAGAGAGAGAGAGAGAGAGAGAATCTGGTCCAAGTTTTACGATTTCGTCTGATTTAAATCTTATCCAGTATTTGTGTTATACTCGAGATTGTGATATTACAAATCAAAAAATTATTTATTTATTTATTTATTTATTTATTTATTTATTTTTGTTTTTGTTTTGCATTAGTTTATTGCATATATTCTATCTCTCTTTGGTATTTTTGAAATTTTATATGGTTTATTGCATAACACACACAAAAAACAACAACATTTATTTATATTTATACTGACATTTTTATTTTTAATTTCATTTTATTTTATTATATTTTATTTTATATTTTATTTCATTTCATTTCATTTCATTTTATTTTGTTTCATTTCATTTTATTTTATTTTATTTCATTTCATTTCATTTTATTTTATTTTACTTCAATATATTTTTTTTCATTTCATTTTATTTTATTTTATTTATCATTTATTGATTTATTAAAACCTATTTAACAAAAGTGTGGGGTGGTCAGATACATTGAAAATGATTTCTCTGTTGAAACTGATAACAGTTTTTGGTCGCAGAAATTCTATATCGATAATCTGGCTTAGCTGTTTTAATTAAAATCTCTGAAATAAGTCTGTGCAGATTTTTCTGAGACGAACGGAACAATATTAATCAATAACATACACTGAATGGCGCAGATGAATAATATTATAAATATTGTATTGTCGCGAATTAACACAAATACAGACGAATACAATACACATATCTGTCTGAGTGCTTTTTGTATTTCTATATATTCTGTACAAACTAGATTTTTTGAGATATAATAATAATCCTAATGTAAATGATGATGATGATGATAATAATAATAATAATAATAATAATAATAATAATAATAATAATAATATTATTCATAATAATAATAAGACGAATATAATTTCATCAGATTACACAGATTAATTTCTCAACAGAATTCTCGGTAGACCTCGTGTTAATAAAAAAAATCTAAAAAAACAAACAAACAAAAAAAACCTCCACAAAAACCCCTATGGGAGGGGAATAGAGAGAAAGACTAAAAATAAACTGAACAAGAAAAATGGTAAATTCTGTTCTAACATAGAATAGTTTTCGGTTGTTCGATGGTGTTTGTACAATCAAGCGTCGGTGAAGTAATTATTTTTTTAAAAACAGAGTATTAAACCATCTATAAATAATAACAACCAAACGTTACGTTTCTGAAGAAAAAGATTAGCTTAGCAAACGAAGAATCCCTTCTCGCCTGGCACTTAGACGAAACTATTACTTCAAAACGTAATTAAGCAGATAAAATAATGGAATAACCAGCCATGTTTTTTAATGTAGAACGAAATTTATTTTTATAGCGAAAGCCAATCAATAACTATTGTTCTTCGTTTGTCATACAGTCCCATAGATCAACGGCTTACATTTCTGGGCTAGCCATTTGCATCATTTCCAAGAATCGATATTACTTCTGCGCATGTCTAGCAGACGATTTCCTTCCTCCAGTGACCCGACGGTTGTAAGTGTAGGTTGCTCGAAAGAATGGTTTACGGTTGAGAAATGTTTTCGCGAGGAGCAAGGCCAACTGGAGCAGTGACTCGGGGGCTTTCCGCATTCATCACAGTCCAGATCAGCGACTGTTTAGAAATCTCGGTAAAAAAAATATAACTTCTTTCGATAAATACGGTTCCAAAATAGACATACCTCCCCAAAAAAACAGCACGTGTAGTACTGGTAGTAGCATTCCTTGGAAACGGACAGAAAAAACACACCAAAAAAACAACCCTGTATAATTATACAGATGAAGTGGCTAGCGATACGTAATAATTAATTACATCAATAAACACGGCAGTCAATCACCAGCTAATTGGCGGTGTAGGAATCTGAATAAGCATTGTGCAAGCGTGTTTTGTGTTTATCTTGGGAATCGTCTTCTGCTCGAGACCAAGTCTCGTGATTAGACCAGTGTATTGATTCGTCGGTTTCCAACGCCTCTGACACGACCACATGGAATATATACAAGCACCAGCGTCTTCACCATCGTTCGCGGCGAACTAAACTTCGCGTAGTCCAGTCGTAATGGCCAGCAGCAGCAGGCTTTTCTCAGAGCGGTAAGTTTTATCTCTTATCTTTTTATAGGTTTTCCTAAGAATGCTTACAGTTCACAGAGTTGTGTAGAGTGTGTGTGTGTGTGTGTGTGTGTGTGTGTGTGTGTGTGTGTGTGTGTGTGTGTGTGTGTGTGTGGATATGTAGCACGCTTGTGAGTGAAGGTGTACGGTCCCTACTTGTAAATTAAAATAATATTATGTGGCTCTTTCCTATCCTGTAGTGTATATCTCTATCTCTTATATGTATAAGTATGTATGATGCGCCTTATATTCTTAGTACATATATGTTTATATATATGAGTTCATTTTAATGTATAAATGTGTAAATGTATTTGTGTGTGTGTATATATACATGTGTGTATATGAGTATGCACGAAGCCGTGTATGTATGTATGTGCCTGTATATGTGTGTGTGTGTGTGTATATATATATAAACACAAACACACACAAACACACACACACACACACACACACATATATATATTGCATATCTGTGTATTTGTATGTATATATATGTTTAATATATTTATATTTGTATGCATGCATGTATGTCTGTATGTATGTTTGTGTGTGTATGTATGTATGTATGCATGCATGCATGTATATATGTATATATGTATTAATGAATGTTTATATAAGTGTATGTGTGTGTTTAACTGTATATGTGCGTGTACACGAGGTGTGTTTTTATTTATGCAAGTTTATGTTTTATGTATGTACGCATATGCTTGCGCGATGTAGAAGAAAAAAAATCCAAGTTTCTTTACGACTAATTTAATCACTGGTTTCTGTACATGTATACGGCACTCTCTGCTATATGTACGCGCAATGATTAAAGAAAAACGAAATAACGAAAGATTGAAGAACTCGAGATATTGATTTGTTTCTTGAAAGCAAATGTGTATGTGTAGACCTCAAGTCCGAATTAGGTAATAAAAAGAAGACGTAATGACTTAATGAAGTGATAAATACAATACTTTGTCCCCCTCCGTGTTTAAGAGGTTCGGTTTGGGTTATGAAATTTTAAATACAAAATATATGTGACCCGGTGTAGCTTTATGATTAAAGCATTTTTTTTTTTTCTTTTTTTCGTTTCTTTTTTTCTCGGGAGTGACGTACAGTCGTTTATGAAATCCTTTTTACGTGGACACCGTTTCTAGCTTCGACTGAGAATTCTGCCCGAGATAGAAACCTTCAAACAGCCCACCATTCCTTCATTAATGGCTCTTATAAAAAAAAAAACCTTTCATTTCTGCGAGAAGAGCATTGAAGAAATCTCTTGTTACTTTTCAGTAAAGACGGTTCAAAGGCTGACTGGCGGCAGTTTACCAAGTTCATCATTAAAGCATGGGAGTTTCAAAAACAGTTTGCATAACCGTGTGTTGAGATAATGTTATCGAATGCTCATAGTTTCATTTATTTAGAAGTAGATACATAGAACTGAGGAATACAGGAAAGTGATATGTACTCACTAGCATTAGTTCAATTATATTTTATCTGCCGTTTTCGATGCATGTGTATTTGTAATTATGTCCTTGCTTGTTGATATGTGAATATATTCTGTGGCATGTAGATAGATACAACTGCCATAATATGTTTTTTTTATGCTCCATCTAACAATAAACCTAATTTTATTCAGCAGGATTTTACATACTTGGTTTGTGAATGTTTTAATTAAAATCAAACAAACCATTCTTTCTCTCTTCTCTGGTACAAGTCGAAATCACGTAAAACGAATTCTTTTTTAATAGTCTCTCTCTCTCTCTCTCTCTCTCTCTCTCTCTCTCTCTCTCTCTCTCTCTCTCTCTCTCTCTCTCTCTCTCTCTCTCTCTCTCTCTCTCTCTCTCAGCTTGTCCCTCTATGTATCTATTTCTCAAATACCCCTCCACCCACACAAACCCGACATTTCTGTAATCATTAAGACCACCGATGTCGCTTTAATTTACTTATCTTCGATTTTACTACGCGGAGATTTCGCCTTATTAATCTGAGCAGACGAGATAAAGATAATTAATAGCAACTTTCTTACAAATTAACTTCGTGAAACGAGCTTTCTAAAGCAAACACGGAGACACTGGGGCGGAACCAGGAAGTCGATAAGAGGGTTTCACTTCTCGTAGGCGTTCAGATCGTCTCACCGACAGATACGTGTTTAAAGAAAAGAAGAAGAGGAAATTTAATTACTGTCTTACACATACTGAAAAGAGGAGTCGAAGATGAATATTTTTTAAAAAGACAGTTCAAGGGAGATAAACAATGGAAACTTTCTTTGGCCCCGCCACGAAGGCTGGTTTTAACGAAATCAAATGTCAAAGTCGAGGGTCAGAAATATATATCAGGATTTCAAATAGAAAAAAAAAAAAAAAAAAATCTTTAGAAACACATTAATAACGCTTCCCTTCAGACTATTGAGTCTGGGATGTTACTCTGTAGTTTTAATATCGTCCGGGCTGTGTAAGATGTCAGGATCAGTTCTACTAGATGAAACAGTTGTCAAGTTTTCCGTTCCAAATAGAGCTCCGTAAACAATTTATTAAACATATGAATAAAAAACAAAACAAAAACAAACAAACAAAAAAATATCTTCTGGCAACGGAGGATTAATTCAGGTGAATGTAACGGAAAATAAAACGAAATAATACGTTTACTTACGAAAATAATAGGAAATTAAAATAAAGTTTTAGGAATAGTAGTAAAAGTAGTAGTAAGTAAGTAGTAGCGGCAGTAAAGATGTAAGCAGTGGTAGTAAGTAGAAGCAGTAGAAGAAAGTGATAAATTTATGATATTTAAAAGTTGATAATAATAACATCAGCAACCGAAGAAGAAGAAGAAGAAGAAGAAATTGAAAAAACAACAACAACAAACAACAACAAAAACAATAATAATAATAATAATAATAATAATAATAATAATAATAATAAGAAGAAGAATAAGAATAATAATAATAAATTAATGAATAAAGATAAATAAATATAGATCAAAATATATATATATATATATATATATATATATATATATATATATATATATATATATATATATATATATATATATCTTGATTTTAGTCAAAAGGACTACATTAGTTTCCCTGTGTAATATTACTATCATCGTGAAAATCACAGAATGGACAACAAATAACAGTCGTATTAAAATGTATTGATATTCCATTCCTTTCCCGTTGTCAGATTTCAGGTGAATATCGTTTTCCGTTAATGGATGCGTCGTTTTCAGGAATGACATAACCTTGTTTTTGTTATCGGTATTTTGATTGGTTAATGAATGTTTTCGTTAGCGTGGAATCGTCTATTTCCGTCACACCACTTCTGTTGTTTATTGATCCGTTTCGATTGAAATGTCATCTCTCTCTCTCTCTCTCTCTCTCTCTCTCTCTCTTTTCTCTCTCTCTCTCTCTTTTTATCTCTCCTTCTCTCGCTTTTTGAAATCTCTTTGTATCTTTCTTTCTCTCCGTCTCTCTGTCTGTCTGTCTGTCTCTGTTTCTGTTTCCCCTCCTTCTCTGTCTCTGTGTAGTCTGTCAAGTGTTTTGATCATGCAGAAATGTCACTATGTCACTAGTTGACACGTTATTTGCAACATGGAAATCGAATTAATTATTTCATTTAACCAGCTGTCAGGCGATACTTTTTTTTTCATAGTCGCATCTTGAGGCGATTTTAGATTCTATAATGTTGAACTGATCTGTGTATATTTCTTTTTTTAATTATTTTACTTCATTTTATTTTTATTTTTTTTTTTTTTTTCTATCTGCTTGTCTTTGTTTCTCTGTATCTATATCTGTCAGACTCTCTCTCTCTCTCTCTCTCTCTCTCTCTCTCTCTCTCTCTCTCTCTCTCTCTCTCTCTCTTTCACCTCCAAACTTTTTACAATATTTAATATATATCTTGGTCACTGTGCAAAATGTGTGTGTGTGTGTGTATGTGTGTCTCTCTCTCTCTGTTCCTTAGGCGATACGAATTATAATCAATTAATTAATTACTAATAATTATCAACACGAAAAAAAAAAAAAAAAATAATAATAACTAATGAACTGTTAATGAATAATGAAGATTTTTCAGTGATGTAGAAGCCATCGATTATCTTCCTCCTCCTCTATGAAACTGGATTTTATTATTCTGTATTTTGGTTGCCATGGCTGCCATCATCTATATTTAATTTGCTTGCATGAGGTAATGCTTTGAAGAGTCGAAACTAGTGAGGTTTAACTCGTGATTTCTTGCACCTCAATTAATTAGAAAACCTACAGTTCTGATACATTTATAAGCAAAGACAAAAGAATAAATTTACTTAAATTAAACAAACAAAAGAACGTACATACAAAAGAACGAATGATGAATAAATGAATAAATAAATAAATAAATAAATAAATAATAATCATAATAATAAATAATAATAATAAAATAAATAAATATTGATATAAAACGCTTATTTTAACATGCATTTAAAACGGAAAACTATAAAACACTTTGGAACAGGATGGCTATGTGACATATGCCAAACATAATATATATTTTATTAGCAAACACCTGTTAATATTGATCAACGTTGATATAAACATCAGATACACAAGTACCGAAATAAGAATGACTGAAAGAAAAAAACAACTGCGTTATCGATATTTTATTTATTTATTTTATTTATTATTATTATTATTATTATTATTATTATTATTATTATTATTATTTTTTTTTTTTTTTTTTTTTTTTGACTAATGATATGGTAGAGGCAACTCGCTACAATAATATCATTGGATACTCTTATTAATTAACAGCAAGATTAATTATTAAAACCTTTCCATAGCGTGGTGAATCACGTTTCATATCTCTTGCTAAAATCATCCTAGAATACGTATTTGTTTTATGTTTCTAGAATATTCCTGGAATACATATTTATTTTAAAACTTTCTAAATTGCAGATTTATATTGTTATTTCTAGAATACATATTTATTTTAAATATTTCTAGAACACATAAAATTTTAAAAGTTTCCTTACAAGATATGCTTTAGATATTTCTATAAAATCTGGAAAAAAATATTTTATTCTTTAGATGAGAATATTGCCATATGTACACATTCATTTTCTTTTAAGAAGTTAATATAAAATTTTATTTGATCTTCATACATACATACATACATACATACATACATACATACATACATACATTCAAAAAAAAACACCTTTCCAAATTATTTAATTAATAAAACAAATCAAAATAATGTCCGTATTTTATTACTGTTATTGTCTTTCTTACTTTAAAATTTTAAATTTCAGTAAATCTCATCGTTATTTATTTTCTTTGGCTGAAAAATCTTTTTTTTTTTTTTTCAACTATTTCTTTGTTTTTCAACACTTCAAAATGACGGCTATATTAAAGTTTAAAGGATTACTGACACGTTTTATAAAACTGAAAACCTTTCTAGCCAAAGATTCACAACAAATACTGCGTCTGATACGCCAAGACTTTCAATCCATGATGCATATTTTGCTATCATCTTTTATCTTCTTTCATTTTTTATTGGTTTTTTTTTTTTTTGCTGTCTTAATATTTCTTTTTCTTTATTTTTGTTTTTATACTTTTTTTTTTTTTTATGCCAAAGTTTGCCGATGTATGCTTGATATTTTGGGGTTGTCAATCAAAGCAGGTTAGTTATTCATGACTGTTTCGAAATACATAAATGTTACTTGTCTCAATTTATTTATTTGTATTTATGAACAGATTCTATTTGTTTTTTTTTTTTTTTTTGTTTGTTTGTTTTTTTATTTTGTTTGTATGTGGGGGGTTTTCGGGTTTTTTTTCTATGTCACTGTTTTTTAAGATTTTGTTTTTTCTTTCATTTTCCTATTCAATAATTATTTTACTTTTTTTTCTCTGATGACAAACATCGTAAACAGACAGACTCTCTATGTTCACTGCTCTCTCATTTAATCCAAACATCTCTCCCATTTTTCATTCCCTCGCCTTAATCATTCCTTCTATTCATGTCTGCATTCTTCATTCCTCCTCCTTCTTCGTTCCCTCTATTCATCTCCGATTTTTTTATTCCATTTATCTTTAGTGTCCGCTTGTTTCCGTCATTCCTTCTACTTCATTCTATTCAGCTTTCCTCCTTTTATCTTCCACCTCCTTTTAGATTTATCTACCCGCACTACTTTAATCCATTCATCTCTCTCTCTCTCTCTCTCTCTCTCTCTCTCTCTCTCTCTCTCTCTCTCTCTCTCTCTCTCTCTCTCTCTCTCTCTCTCTCTCTCTCTCTCTCTCTCTCTCTCTCTCTCTCTCTCTCTCTCTCTCTCTCTCTCTCTCTCTCCTCCACTCCTCTCTCTCTCCTCTCCACTCCACTCTCTCTCTCTCTCTCTCTCTCTCTCTCTCTCTCTCTCTCTCTCTCTCTCTCTCTCTCTCTCTCTCTCTCTCTCTCTCTCTCTCTCTCCTTCACTCCATTCATCTTTTGCATCTCGTCCAACTCAGATCCTGGCGAGATTTGACTCTTTATGACTTCCATCACGGACAAACTCGCAACTCTCCATCAGCAAATCCCTCTAGTCATCACATATACACATTCCAACACGGCATCCCGGAAATTCGTTTTTCAGTTTAAACTCCCTAAGGTCCACTATCCAATTTCTGCGACAGCGCTCACCGATTGACAAATATATCGAAGTCAGCCGCGCAATTGATTCGATTTACATAAACGAAATACGTCCAGCGAGTTGCGTGTGTTTGTTCTTAACATCTTTTCGGATGCGATTACTCAAGTAGATAACACAGCATTAATGCGATGTCGAGGTAGAGTTTTCGTAGTGAAAAGACGTTAGCATGCAGGACTGAGCGAAATGAATATTTAACATCACGACGCTTTCTGGTGTGAACGTTTAGGCAGATCGATTTTGTTTAATTATGAAATATGAAAAGGAAATCCGCCATCGTCACTTCATGGTCGACTGTAAATACTTAACAGCTTGAAAGCTTTTACATATAGCTTATTATGGATGGGAAACCATAGATCAAGGAAGTTTGTCATACAAGTCGCAAAAAATCTGGCTGATACAGTAAATGGCCCAACTATGGGGCGCCGGAATCACAAAGAATTTATTTCTCAATATTTTATTCTCAGTTTCTAACGAAATGATCGTTTGACTTCAAGTTTCTATACAACATTATTATACGTCTGAATTTGAAACCGTGAAAAAGAATATTCACTTAAGAAAAAAGAAGAATAGTAAAATATTATATTTCCCATTCTTTGCATAAACTGGATTCTCTGTGAAAAGATCACGCAGATAAATAATGAAGCTTCAAAAGAATATTCCATAAACACACTAATAATTTACATTTGATTATTTTCACAAGCGCTCTATCAAGTATCACGAGGTATCCTTCTCATAACCTTTGAATCGCTGTCTGTTCTCCTACGCTAATCGATGTATAAAGCTTTCTCGTGATGACGTAAAGAATTCTTTAAATTTCTCCACTCAAGTAGTAAATCCTTGTAACTTTATCAATGTTTGTCATCGATTCGTTTTTCTTTCTTTCTTCTATAGCTAACTCCATTTTCCCCTGTTTCGTTCTTATTTTATTTTACTCCGTTCGGATAGACGCACCATACCGACTCTCTCTCTCGCTCAATATGTATGTATGTATGTATGTATGTATGTATGTATGTATCTATGTATCTATGTATTTTTATTTTTGTCTAATTTCACCTGTTTCCCTTCTTCTTTTTCTTCTTCTTCTTGAAGAAACACCCGTGTTGATTTCGAAGTATACACTGATCTGTTACATTAGGAAAGTATGCTTTATTTTGACCTTTACTTCTTACGCAATAGGCTGGCTGGGAAGTTAAGTGGTTTTCGCGTGCATGAAAATTGTCTAGAAATGATGGACCGACAACAACTGCGTGGCATGCAAAGGGTTGTAGCACAGATCAGCAGTCTATATCACGTTGCAGTGCAATCTTAAACTCTCTGTTACAGAGGTTATCTAATGGTGTATTACGATGTACAGTGCATGTAATGTAGCGTAAGCAGATAATGTTACTTTATAGTATTGCATTGTATTGTATAATACATTGTAAAAAATGCATTATAAAGCAAAGATTCTAAGCAAAGCTTTAATTTTTCTTATAATGTAAAGTAGAGGTTTTATTTGTTTGAAAAATATATAACTTTTTCCTTCGTGCGCTACAGTAAGTTTATAAATGTAAATCTTATACAACTCTGTAAATCAAATACCCCCTCTCTCTCTTTCTCTGTAGTATTATTTGTAGTAATAATAATAATAATAACAGTAGTATTAGTAGTTGCAGCAGCAATCAAAGCAGTAGTAGTGTAGCAGCGTTAGTTGTACTTCTAATAGTAGTAGTAGCTGTTGTTGTTGCTGTAGTTGTAATACCATCTGGAATATTACTGAGCAATCTCCTAACAGTTTCAAATCACGTGACCGATGTCACATGCCATGTGGTACGTGTAAGAGATTTCTATAGAAGTAGATCGTATTTACAGAGACACACAAAACAAAATTATAAACTTTCTTTGACTTTATGCGACTGAA
>CM022671.1:34391682-34394182 GCA_012295275.1 Chrysomallon squamiferum | reverse complement strand
AGAAAGTAATCAACTGTATGGGTGGATAGATGTGTGCATTATGGATGGATGGCTGGATGGATAGGTCAATGGATGTGTATTTCTACGTAGAAATTCATGTTTATACATATATGTATGTTTGTACGTATGTATATATAAACTAATACATTTGCAGATATGCAAATGGGCACGTTAATTACCTTGTTGCTGTTTGCATTTGAACTGCACACGTGTAATTAATACGCAAAACACCTGCGTCTCAACCGCCACCGTAATCTGAAGCTCACAGTTCAGTTATCTGTAACATCTGCCTCTCCGTTCCCTGAAAACTGAGCCTGAACGAGCCACTGAGATACGAGTACACTGTCCTTCAGGTACGTTCGTGTTTTTTTTTTTTTTTTTTTTAAATCTGTCTCCTTTGCAATTTGCGTTGTCTGCATCACACAAATTGAAATTTTTTCCACTGGCGTAAGTTTTCTCTGACGAACTGTTAGATGCCACACGAAAGCGCTGAGAGGATGTGAAGGAGTTGCAGTATTCTGCGAAAGATGGTTATTGGAAATGTCGTATGTTTGTTGCAAAATAACTGCTGTCATCCGTTCATACAAATGTGTGTAGGTAACATGTATGTAGTTATGTACAATGATACGCACATACATTCATATACACACACACGTACATACGTGACATATACATACATATGTACGTATCTACGTACATACATACATACATACATACACACAAACTTACATACACACGCATACTTAAACACACACATACACATACATACAGACAGACAGACAGACAGATTTACATAAAGCAAAGATCCCCCACACATACACATACACACATATATATTCATACATATATACATCCTGCATAGAGACAGGAATATACGTATTTTACCTACAATGTTACTTTCATAAAGACTTTATTTATAAAGTAATATTTCTAATGACTTTTTTTTTTCTCTCAAAATATCCCTTTGTATTTCCACCCAACTGTTTCTCTGATATATTTCCGTATAATCCATTATCAGACTGTCTCTTTTATTATTATTATTTTTTTGGTTAAATCTGTCTACGGTATATTTTATTAAATACAGTGTACTTCAGTCTGAAACTAAGACTGAACTATCGATTCATATTCTGTTTCTACCAAATACTCTGTCTTCGTAGAATTCAATTTGTTAAAGAATCTATTTTTGCCTCAGTTTTTTGAAAGTCATATTTTCCAAGATGAAAACCAAGAATTAATTTCTTCTTTCTTTTTTCAAACTTCAGAAATAGCTTTTCTTTTCCCCCCCAAGAGTATTATTGTTCATCTAAAAACTAATTTTAAAATTATGAAAAAAGACTCATACACCAAAAAGATTATAGAAACGGAAGAAAAAATAATTTAAAAAGCTGAGAAAGAAAGAGAGAAAAATAAAACGAAAACATCAGACTAAAGGTTGACGAAAGCTATTTCATATTTTTTTTCATCTTATGAAACAATATATTTTATTTATTATATTTATTTGTTTGTCTGCTTTTTTGTTTGTTTTTTGTTGATTATTTAATTTTTATTTTTTCTATTTGACTTCTTGTTTATTTTGGTTTTCTATTTATTTTCTTGTCTATCAGGTTTTTTTTTTTTTGTTGTTTTTTTATTGACTAATATTCATGGGGAAACATGATTTTTATTGGGCGTTTTTTTGTTGTTGTTGTTCTTGTTGTTTTGCAATTGCAAAAAGTTACAGATAAGGCTCTTTGCTGACGGACTAATATATATATTTTTTTTATATGAACCTTTTCATAAACAGTAAAGCGAAAAACGAGGCTTTTATAAAACATTGAATAAAAGAAAATTAGCATAGGATGATAGACCATGCAACATCATCATTATCTTCCCTGGTTTTTTTTTTTTACCCACTTTATAACGCTTTGATTACGGAATGTTTCTTGAAGTTACTTTGTTTAAAAGAACCTTTATAATCAGCGTTTCATCAGAATAAATCGTTCCACGTTTTCTTTTTAACGAACAATCAAAACGACATCAGACGTAATTCAATATTTACACTCTCTTCTTTTTTAAACAGAGAAGCCAAATTGTGTTAAGGACGTTCTTTTAATTTAATTGTTCCTTCTTTTTTTCCCCATTTATTTATTGTTTACCGTAAAAATTAATTAATGTGTACATTTTAAAGAAAAATCGATTTGATGTTCTTTTTATCAGTAAGCGTTTTCAGTTTGGTCATTGCGTTCCTTTCTGTCTCTTTCTTACTTTGCCAAACTCTCTCTCTCTCTCTCTCTCTCTCTCTCTCTCTCTCTCTCTCTCTCTCTCTCTCTCTCTCTCTCTCTCTCTCTCTCTCTATGAATATGGGTATGTTACTCTCTTTCTGTTTATTTTTAATCTAACTCTCTTTTTGTCTCTCAAAACGATATTCAAACTTTGATCTTCCATATAACTAACAGCTAGACGAATTCTTTACACTTCTTCTTCATTTTTGTCAGACATTAAAGTCTTTCTTTCTTTCTTT
>CM022671.1:34379182-34386682 GCA_012295275.1 Chrysomallon squamiferum | reverse complement strand
CAAGAACAAACAAGAATAAACAAGAACAAACAAGAATAAACAAGAATAAACAAGAACAAAAATAAATAGAAAAAAGAAACGAAACTCAGGTAATTTTGTATTTCGATCTTATTTATTTATTTATTTATTTATTTATTTATTTATTTATTTATTATTATTATTTTCATATTTTAATCTGAGCTTTTATTAAAATTAGTCTAATACATGACTGTAATCAGCTACACTGAAAATGATATTAGTTTATTATTATTATTATTATTATTATTATTATTATTATTATTATTTTATTTTATTTTTTGATGGCTTTTATCCCGGTTAGATTAACAGACACGTTAAAACATGCTTGAAGCTGTAAAAGAAAATTCAGGAAAAGTTTTTATTTATTTTGTTTGTAAAGTCAGTTTTTCACTCTGAAAATGCATCATTGTAGACGGACTAGTTAATAAATTATCTAGTTGAAAACACCACGACTGATTTCATAGCATTACAGATAAAAAATAACACAAGAATAACAACCAATATTACTGTTACGTTTACTGCTACTTCTTCTATTATTTCTACAAATTCTGCTACTATACTGTTACTACTACTGTTACTATACTACTAACACTATTGCAATTTCTACTATAACTAATATTATAAGCAATACTTAGTATATTCTAGTATTGTTAGTATTAGTTCTAGTATTACCTTTACTAATTTGAGCCATATGAAAACTATTATCATTACTACTTCTTCTCCTACATTTGCAGTTATAGTTTGCTATTTATTTATGTTACCAATTATCACCATCATCACCACCACCACCAATATCATCGTCATCATCATTATCGTCGTTGTCGTAGGCGTCGTTGTTTTCCTCTACGTAACATAAGGTTACTCATAAGATGAAACCGGTTTAATAGTCCTAAAGCCACGGATAATATTTTTCTTAATCAGAATAAACCGTCTAGGAACAGAATGACCGTAAATCTTTCACCGTATTCTCAGAATCCATACCGAATAATTAACGCGTGATTAACTGTAATGACGCGTTAATATGACGCCGTAAGGCGTGTATTAGCTGGCTTCGGCTAAAATGACGGAAAAAATGACGTTAAAAAAATGTCATGAAAATTAATGTCAATTAGGTGTCGAAATTTTTCGCCAGGCGTAGATAAATGATAGCCCGAGGACTGAAAGAGATTTCTGAGAAAATGTGAAAATAAGGAACGAAATAAAGAAGGAAAGAAAGAAAAAAAAAAGTGACAGGAAAGTATGGGGAAAATGAAAGAAAGAATGAAAGAAAGAAAGAAGAAAGGAAGAATGATAAATTAAGTCAAAGGAGGAGACTGAAAGATAGAAAAAAAAAACAGAAATAAATAAATGGAATGAAAGAGAGAAAGAAACGTTAACAGATAAAAGAAACAATAAAAACATGAAAGAACGAGAGAAAAAATAAGAGAGATAGAAATCATGTAAGAAAGAAGTAGTAAAGATAGAAAGAAAAGAAAAAAGAAAAATAATTCTTAATGACTGAAAATTATCTAATTCTTACAGAAAAACATCGATTTTATTTTATAACGTCATCAACGGAAGTACTTAAAATCACTTTACAATGTTTTTCATAAAACTAACCACTCTTTTTTTTATTTTATATTTTTGATCCTCAAATAAGCCGGCCGTACACTCTAAACAAATTCTCAATGATATTTTTAAAAACAAATTTTCTATTTTTTATTTTTTTACATAACTGGTAGTAAAAAACATCCTGCACAATAACGATTACGTTTATGAACAAAGTCATGTTTTTCTGGTCTCATATTAAATCGCATGCATGATAAAAATCTGTGTTTTGTGCAGTACAAAGGTCTTAAAGATAAATAGAGGAATAAACTAAGACACTGACTGGGTGCATATGTCAACACGAAAAACAGATAAGATCAGTAACAAAGATTTTCAAATTACGTTACTCCCAGTTATGAGAAACATACAGGTATCGATGGAGGTACGTAGACATACACGAAGACACAGGTATATAATTTGAATACTGAATCTGTTCAGTTTGAAACTGTAATAATTATTAAAGCTGATCTCATATTAAACTGAAGATGAAACTGAATCTGAATTAAAGGTGAAACTGAAATTTATTATAGGTGAAGTTGACACTGAATTAAAGATGATATTGAAATTGAATTATAGGTGATATTGAACTCAATTACATATAATTCTGAAACTGAATTATAGGTGTATTATAAACTGATTTAAAGTGATACTGAAATTGAATTATACACGACTCTGAACTTGAATAATAGCTGATCTTGAAACTTATCCTCGACAATTCCAAATTACTGTACAAATAATATTTGGAAATGTATTATAAATAATAGAATATAAAGAGTCTATACCAATGCTATCAATTTCCGTAGATGTATTTGGAACTATGTTTTTCTGGTCTCATATTAAATCGCATGCATGATAAAAATCTGTGTTTTGTGCAGTACAAAGGTCTTAAAGATAAATAGAGGAATAAACTAAGACACTGACTGGGTGCATATGTCAACACGAAAAACAGATAAGATCAGTAACAAAGATTTTCAAATTACGTTACTCCCAGTTATGAGAAACATACAGGTATCGATGGAGGTACGTAGACATACACGAAGACACAGGTATATAATTTGAATACTGAATCTGTTCAGTTTGAAACTGTAATAATTATTAAAGCTGATCTCATATTAAACTGAAGATGAAACTGAATCTGAATTAAAGGTGAAACTGAAATTTATTATAGGTGAAGTTGACACTGAATTAAAGATGATATTGAAATTGAATTATAGGTGATATTGAACTCAATTACATATAATTCTGAAACTGAATTATAGGTGTATTATAAACTGATTTAAAGTGATACTGAAATTGAATTATACACGACTCTGAACTTGAATAATAGCTGATCTTGAAACTTATCCTCGACAATTCCAAATTACTGTACAAATAATATTTGGAAATGTATTATAAATAATAGAATATAAAGAGTCTATACCAATGCTATCAATTTCCGTAGATGTATTTGGAACTATGGTGTAGACAAAATGGGAATTATATGTTGGTTATATTATGTGAATATTGCATATAATTCTGGAATTATGCCGTAGAAAATATTGAAACTGTAGGCCTACGCTACGAACTAAATATACGTATTATACAGGCTGAATTGGTTTTGTAAGATACAAAGATATTGACATGGTTTGGTAAATCTGATTTAGAGCTATACATTAACAATAAAATTACATACAGAATAAAATAGTTTATCATCACAAAGCAAATCAAATGGAATAAACCTTTTAACTATTTGATTTCTATTTTCAGGTTGTGATGACTTCGCCTAGCAGAAAGAAGGTCTGGTCCTTGACTCGGTAGATCAAACAACAGCAAAACAAAGGCGGAAGATCTGTAGATCACTCTTCCTGATGGTGGTCAGAAAAGAATGTTTCCGAGATTTTCAACCGTATATCGATACACCACAGTTCTTGTTCTTCTTCTCGTATCAGCCGTGATATTCTTGCAGTTTGGTGGAAATAGAACAGTGTCAGTTGATGACGTCATGGTTTCCATAGCAGCAAGAGAGAAAGCCGCCGCGACGTCAACGAAGTCGACGAGGACAAGTGCTGTTAGTCATAGACTGACGACAGAAATTAATCGATATGGGAAAGGCCCTGTTACAAATCCCCACTCTTTTACTTACCTGTTGAACCCAGTTGGCCTGTGCTCTGGAAAAGACGTTTTTGTTATAACGTACGTTCACTCAGCACCCAAAAATCTGAAAAAGAGGCAGACTATCCGTCAGACGTGGGGAAACGGGATCTGTTTTCCCAACAAGACGATTCTTGTGGTCTTCGTCATGGGACAGGTCGCGGACAGTAACATAATGGAATCGGTGAAATTGGAGTCCAGTCTCTATGGTGATGTCGTTCAGGAGGACTTCGTCGACAGCTACCACAACCTGACGTACAAAGCCCTCGCCGGTTTGAAGTGGGTGTCCACGTACTGCAAACACGCAGTATATGTCCTCAAAACAGACGACGACATTTTTGTTAACTTCTACGTTCTCTTAAAACACATACAGTCCACCGTGGAACAGTCGTACGGACGAACCAATCTCATTCTATGCAACCAGTGGGTTCACATGAAAGTGATGCGAGACAAACGTTCCAAATGGTACATTCCCAAACAGGATTTTTTGCCCGACTTCTTCCCGCCATACTGTTCCGGTTCCGCTTACCTAATGAGCTCTGACGTCACCGAAGGGATATACAACCAGTCTCAGACAACGCCTTTTTTCTGGGTGGACGATTTTTATATTACAGGCACTCTAGTGCACAAACTCAATCTGACGTACAGACGGTACAACAGCGCATACGTCCTTAATCCTTCTGTAGTCCTGGAGAAGTTTAAAAGCGATAATAAAAGCAGATACGTTTTCTTCCACACGCACAACTTGAAAGTTATGTTCTATTTATGGAATTCTGTGATTGCCAAAGAAACTGGTCGTGCGGAATTCAAAGAATTCTTAGGACTGAGTAAGCTACATAATCAAAACACGTCTAGAAGCGTTTAGCACCAGTTTGCTCAAAATAGCGTTAACCATTGTGAATGTTAAGTATGTCGAGTGAACTTACACATTGCAGATTTGTTATTTATTTGTTTATGCCTATCTGTGTGTCTGTGTGTACGAGCGTGGAGTGTTATATGATGTGAAGTATTAGTTGAAGCAGTATTACAGCTACATGGATTATTGTTTTACTTTATTTTTCTTAAATTAATATTTATGTAACTACTGCGAGATGCCTTATTATGTTAGTACAATTTATTTTATTATTATTATTATTATTTTTTAAACTAAATTAAAACACTCGAATACATAATACAGTGTTAATACCGTCAGGTCTAATAAGTTCAGGAATGAAAAATAAACAAATAATAAATAACTTCAAATGAGAAAGGGTAAATTCAGAAACAACAACAAAAAAACAAATAAAATAAAATAAAATAAAATAAAAATAAATAAAAAAAAAACCCAAAAAAACCAACAACACAAAAACCCCCAATTAGGAACTAAATAGGTAAGCAAGCATGAAAGTAAGAAAATAAATAATTAACTTAATTAAAATTAAGATTTCCTGAGGAATACAACTGAGTCAGGAATTGTTGTTGTTGTTGTTGTTATATTTATTTTATTATTATTATTATTATTATTATTATTATTATTATTATTATTATTATTATCATTCTTATTAACATAATCATGAACATCATCATCATTATTTTTATTTAATTTATCCAGTCCAATAAGAAATAAATAAATGCCGACACCTGTTTTGAAAGCAATACCTCTCATGTGATATAATGGCTACATTATACGTAAATGGCAGTTTCGCTGACTCAGTTATTACGTCATACCGTAATAATCGTAACGTCAAAACCATGGTAACGTCTTGAGCAATAGTTTTACTGCGATAAACGTCAAACTTTGTTCGTGAGCAATAAATTAATCTTTAAAACTAACTTTTATGCGTCAGTTATAAACGTAATGTTGAATATTGCTATTTAATATCAGTCACAGTAATACATTTTAAATCATGACGTGTAAAATAATGTCGAATTATTTACTAATTTACGTCAGAGATAGTAATAATGTCGAAATATTTACTAATTTACGTCAGCGATGGTAATAATGTCGAAATATTTACTAATTTACGTCAGCGATGGTAATAATGTCGAAATATTTACTAATTTACGTCAGCGATGGTAATAATGTCGAAATATTTACTAATTTACGTCAGCGATAGTAATAATGTCGAAATATTTACTAATTTACGTCAACGATAGTAATAATGTTGAATTATTTACTAATTTACGTCAAGCAATAGTAATAATGTTGAATTATTTACTAATTTACGTCAAACGATAGTAATAATGTCAAAATATTTGCTAATTTACGTCAGCGATAGTAATAATGTCGAAATATTTACTAATTTACGTCAGCGATAGTAATAATGTTGAATTATTTGATAATTTACGTCAGCGGTAGTAATAAAATCGACATGTTTACAACTTAAGTCAACGACAGTGGTAAAATCGACACATTTACAGATAACGTTACTGACGTTTACAACTTAAGTCAGTGACAGTAGTAAAATCGACATTTTCGGCAGTTTACGTCGCCGACAGTAGTTATATCGACACGTTGACAGTTTAAATCAACAACAGTAATAACATCGTCATTATTATTATTATCTTACGCCACTAACAAATACTGACTGTTACTTATTATTTTAATATTATTTATTATTGTTAATGTTACTAGCACCTAATTCTACTACATATCAAATGATTATATACTTTTGATCGATTTAATTTTTATTATTTATTTCAGCGATTTCATTTTTACCGTTATACATAATCATTCCATTCTAATTTATATACAGAGATTTTAAAATATGAAGTACTAGTTCATGCACATAAATAAAAAAATAGAATAAATTTATTATTTAAACGTTATTTTTTCTTCTTCTCTTTTTAATATCGTGTCATGTGTAAGAATATAATATTTCCTTGATTTATTTATTTATTTATTTATTTATTATTATTATTATTATTATTATTATTATTATTATTATTATTATTATTATTATTATTACTACTACTATTACTGTTACTATTATCAAAATGTTCACCAGTCAACACCTTGTATGATTATACTTTTGTATGATGATTTTTGAAGCCAATAAACCATTCCATTACAATCTGTGTACTGGTTATTTAACTTCTCTTGTGACGTTTTCGTATTTCACTGAAATATTTACACCGTATTAAAAAGAGAGAGAGAGAGAGAGAGAGAGAGAGAGAGAGAGAGAGAGAGAGAGAGAGAAAAGGACGAACGGCAAATAAAAGAATAACTGAACGAATAAATAAAAAAAAGGTAAGTAAATAACTAATTCTCTTGTATACAAATCTGAATGAGCCTTAACAGCCAAGGGAGACAACTCTTACTTTATTTCTGCTCCAGTTGTTGAAAAGTGTTTATTTTCAAACCTAACACGATTTGATTTTGCTGGTTATTAAAACAAAGTCGAGAAACATTGGTTTAAATTATAACCATCCATACAAATATTATATATATATATATATATATATGAGATGAGAGGTGGGATACGTCGACATTTTTCTCAGAAGGGCCTGAATAATTTCTTAATGATGGGCTGGAGCATTTAGCTTCTGTGTACCTGTGTGTATAAGGCCTAGATAGATAGACAGACGGACCGATAGACAGATAGACGAATGGATGGATACATAGATGGATAGACTGACTGATAGATTGATAGAAAGAAAGATAGATAGATAAACAAATAAGAGACAGATAGATATATAGACAGACAGATAGATAGATTGAAAGATATACAGATAGACAGACAGACAGACAGATATATAGATATATAGCTAGATAGATAGATAGAT
>CM022671.1:34289182-34376682 GCA_012295275.1 Chrysomallon squamiferum | reverse complement strand
ATCAGTTGAAGCAAATTCCCGTGATAAATCCTCATCCGTTTAAATTTCTTTTGAATCCTGCGTCTTTGTGCGAGGGAAAGAACGTCTTCATGATAGCCATTGTCCACAGCGCGCCAACCAATCTGAGGAAGCGCCAAGCTATAAGAAATACATGGGGGAACAAGAAACAGATTCCTGTGGTTTTCTTCACCGGGTACTCCTCTGATATCCGAGTAATGGACACGCTGATGTGGGAGAACAGAACGTACGGCGACATAGCGATGGAGAACTTTGTCGACAGTTACCGCAATCTGACCTACAAGGCGGTCGCTGCGGTGAAATGGGTGACGACATTCTGCAGAGCGGCCACCTACGTCCTGAAAACTGACGACGACATGTTTGTCAATGTTCCCTTGCTCTTCAAATACGTCAGGTCCAGTTTTGAACTTCTCTATGGAAGGAAGTCATTAATCGCTTGCTTCCTCTTTGTGAACCGGAAAGTGGTGCGATCGAAAGAGTTAAAATGGTACGTCACCAAGAAAGAATATGCAAACGACATCTACGAACCTTACTGCCTTGGTGCTGCTTACGTCATGAGTCCCGACGTGGCCGAGGCCTTTTATAGATCGTCTTTGACAACTCCGTTCTTCTGGATAGACGACGTATATCTAACCGGTATCATAGCTAACAAACTAAACATAACTCAAAGACCATTCAATGATGTGTATCTGTTTCTCGATCGAAATAATGAAAATCAGGTGAAGGATTTAGACAAATATGTTTTCTTTCACACGTCAGCAGGTCGAATCAACAATCTCGGGAAATATTTTTTATCAAAAAAAAAGAGAAAAAAGAACAACAACCACTAACACGTAAATAACGATTCCTATGTATATTTAAGATGAAGTGTGTCTATCTTTCTGTATAAACGTGCGTGTCTAATTACATGAGGATATAGAAACTGAACAAAATAAAATCTGCTGAACATTCCTTCGTTAGTTTCACGTTGTGAGTTCTAAATGTTATTTATGTGTTTGTCTATAGCTTCATGCAGACAAATATACGCACGCACACACAAGAACACACACACACACAACAAATTAATAATATTCTGTTGGTTCATTTTCGAAATCGGATCCAAGCTGCCAGGTTAACAGTCCGAACTATTCCTGGGTTAAGAGCAATTTTTGATTTCCACTTCATCGGAAGGCTCGCTTAACAACATTTAAAGTTCGGCGACAAGACTGGGACAGTGTACTGAACAGTTCTGAAGGACGCGCAATGGTCTAACGACTCTTGCGTTATTGAACGTCAGCCGTTTGGAGGCAGAAGTGTGATGGTTTGGGGAGCTATCGCATCTCACTGACCCAGCTTGTTTTTTTCTTTATAAATCGCAGTTTGACTGGTACGTGCTAGCAAGATGACATCATCTGACCTCTCGTCCTACCTTATGCTCAAGCGCAGGAACGTGACATCGCGTTACAGGAAGACAACGCACGTGCACATATTGCACGTATTGTAACAGACTTCCCATACAGAACACTGATGTTCTTTACTTCTCCGGAACTCTCTGGGATGAAGCGAAACGACGTTTACGTTGTAACCAGAATCAGCAGGTAGCGCTTGCCCAGCTGGAACAAGCTCTGACAGCGATGAAGAACTCCGTCCCACAAGTCTTTTTCAAACTTCTAGTTTTGTCTATGCGGCGCCGTTACCAAGTCTTATCAATGCTAATGGTGGCCACACACCATACTAACTTTCTGTACCACCCTTCTTTCCGGCTGTGACACAGTGCCTTGCGTTAAAACGTAATAATTTTGAGTTCACATTTTCAGTAAATAAATGTTTATAGCACAAACATCAACTTTTATTTTCTAATATTATATATATATATATATATATATTATTCTGTTAAATATGCACAGTTACTTGTTTCCAGTTAATTACTATGTATCTATGTGTGTGGCTGTGCTTGCATGATTTTATGTATATATAAACATCTGTTGTATGGATATTAGGAGCAGCTAAATCAATTTATGTTTCACTGATTTGCAATGAATGCAGAAACGCATGCACACACGCACCTTCCTCCATACACGCTATGATACATAGACCTACCAACACACACGTGTTCATACCATACATAGATACATACATCTATGTTTATAATGTTTTGTAGTTCCAAAAGTACTAGTAGTAATGGTAAAAATGGATAGTAGTAGTTGTAGTAGTAGGTTTTTTCGGTGTAGCAGTGTTAACAGTAATGATATTATTAATAATGTTTTTTTTTTGGGGGGGGGGTGTTTTTGTGTTTATTAAAAAAATATATATATATAAACTTTATTATTATTATTATTATTATTATTATTATTATTATTATTACTATTACTATTTTGAAATCTCCTTTCAAGAAAAAAAAAAAAAAAAAGAAAAAAAAGAAAAGTAAAAGAAGAAGAAGAAGAAAGAAATACCAGAAACATTTGCGTTTTCAAAATATTTTTTTTTATGTTACGTACACACACTTTCTCGGTTCATGTGAGTTTAAAAGGTGTGAAGACAGGTGTAATGCACGTGCTGACTTTAAAAGAAACTTCCTGAACACCGTGACGTACAGTGTCGTGACAGCGTGTACACACACATTTCACTTTGTGTGAACACTGTCGTGACAGCGTGTACACGCACATTTCACTTTGTGTGAACACTGTCGTGACAGCGTGTACACACACATTTCACTTTGTGTGAAAACTGTCGTGACAGCGTGTACACCCACATTTCACTTTGTGTGAAAACTGTCGTGACAGCGTGTACACACGTATTACACATTTCACTTTGTGTGAAAACTGTCGTGACAGCGTGTACACGCGTATTACACATTTCACTTTGTGTGAAAACTGTCGTGACAGCGTGTACACGCACATTTCACTTTGTGTGAAAACTGTCGTGACAGCGTGTACACGCACATTTCACTTTGTGTGAACACTGTCGTGACAGCGTGTACACACACATTTCACTTTGTGTGAAAACTGTCGTGACAGCGTGTACACGCACATTTCACTTTGTGTGAACACTGTCGTGACAGCGTGTACACACACATTTCACTTTGTGTGAAAACTGTCGTGACAGCGTGTACACCCACATTTCACTTTGCTGTCGTGACAGCGTGTACACACGTATTACACATTTCACTTTGTGTGAAAACTGTCGTGACAGCGTGTACACGCGTATTACACATTTCACTTTGTGTGAAAACTGTCGTGACAGCGTGTACACGCGTATTACACATTTCACTTTGTGTGAAAACTGTCGTGACAGCGTGTACACACACATTTCACTTTGTGTGAAAACTGTCGTGACAGCGTGTACACACACATTTCACTCTGTGTGAAAACTGTCGTACCTGCCTCTGGAAAAGTTCCACATTTCTACGAAACGAGTGACACTGATAAATAAACATAGCTGTTAACAACAGAACAGGTGTAACGGATGTACATAATCAGAGCTGGTGTACAGCCAAGAGTTACCCCATGCAAAGCCTCACCTCAAATCGCCTTTCTCTACCTATGCAGAGCACAGTAAAAGTCTGCATAGTTGCAAAAACAGACCTGTCTAAACGCACATACGCCCACGCTATGATACGTCTTTCACCTGTTTGACCAACGAGATTCGTTAAGTGATGAAGGTGAAATAAGGTTTTAAATCATTTTTCTCTGAAGCCATCAACAAAGAAAGTCCAAGAATCTGTAATAAAGAAAAACTATTTTTGCATTTTATCTTTTTTTTAAATTTAATTTCATTATCATTCCAAAGAAAATTGCTTCTTTAATTTGTGTTTATTTATTTATTTATCTATTTATTATACTATTATTATTATTTTTTCAACAATACACTTTAAATTCGATCAGAATAGGAAAGAAATGTTACAAAAAAAACAACAACAAGGACTTATCGACCAAAGCATTTTAAATATGTTTATTACTCATTGAAAAAATACAACGTATGCAGAAACAGCAGGTTTGGAGACACATCTCAGCACCATTTATTATTAAAATTTGCCAAATGTGACGTTGAGAGAGTAAAAAAAAAAAAAAAAAAAAAAAAAAAAAAAAAACTAAAACAAAACAAGTCTTGACCCTAACCATATGTTGCTACTCTTAACGATCTTTGAGCATTAACTGTCATTCAGTTGATGAAATACCTGTATATTCCTTAATGTGAGATGTTTAAAATCACAAGTCAGAACCCATAACTATATACAATGTACCGAAGTACCTTAGTCTGGTGGATTCCTGTCAAATTAATATCATCTGTTATAACTTTTAAAGGTTGGAAGCTAAATTGACAAATATTTGTCAGATAAATGGGACATCTGACAATTATAATATGGCCGTAACTGGATTCTTTTTGAAATGAGGCAAAAACACGTAATCGCTGAACGGAGCGGGGCAAAACTATTTTTGGCGAAGTATCTGGGGGCTAAACGACTATATACACTGTGTCAGAGCAAGAATCGGGCTAAGACTGAAACGTGTGAAAAGGACGCTGTATGCCGTAAATCATCAGGTGTTCGATAAACCTGTTTGATGTCTGATGTCTTTGAAGTCAGTTATGTCTTTCATCGCAACGACGTCGGCAGACTTCAGACAGTTGCCGTAGACGTAAACGAATTCATTCAGTGAATATCGTTTCTATAGGAATAGAGATTTATATTTTATATTTTTTTTTAAATAAAATCTTTGTATAAAGAATGTGTTTTTTTTTTTTTTTTTGTGTGTGTTTTTTTAAATCGTTAATTTCGGTATGAGGAATTTGCCTAATTTTCCTCAGTGTAGTTTACATTATGAGTGGGATAAATGGAACATCTGACAATTATGAGTCAGATAAATAATGTCTGACAGTTATGAGTCAGATAAATAATGTCTGACAACTGTGAGTCAGATAAATAATGTCTGACAATTATGAGTCAGATAAATAATGTCTGACAGTTATGAGTCAGATAAATAATGTCTGACAGTTATGAGTCAGATAAATAATGTCTGGCAACTGTGAGTCAGAAAAATGGGTCGTCTGAGAAATATGCCGTCGACCTAACGGTCAAAACGACAAATGTCGCCACCGCGTTTAATACCTGTATTGATTAATAGCGATCGTCCTTTCAAGTCCACTTTACCGACATGAAAATCAAAGTGAAGGAAGGTCAGAGACCCAATATATGATAACTTATGCAAACATTCGTACATACAAACACGTTCATTCATTCATTCGTTCATTCATTCATTCGTTCATACATACATACACACATCCTGTAGATATACTGCAGACATACTGTAGATAAGAAACCAGCTGATAAGAGCATATGTTACACAAGTAAATTAAGACTTTTGTAAGTAGAAAGTTTGTACCACTAATAATATACAATAATCTTATATTACGATGGAATTGACATGAATCTGCTGCATTATTTCACAGACTATTGCTATTTTTATAGAAACATTTGAAATTTCTGCAGGAAATGTTACTTCACAATGCCTTTTCATTCTGTCATAATTCACCTGTTTAAAAGCACTGCAAGTTGATAAAACGTCGTTTTCTGTGTTGTCGTTAACGGAGTTAAATAATGTCGTCGATAGATGGACAGACAGACAGACAGACAAATAGATAGATATAGATATATATATATATATATATATATATAGATAGATAGATAGATAGATAGATAGATAGATAGATAGATAGATAGATAGGTAGGTAGGTGGATAAATAGTGACTGACAGGGAGAGAGAACGTATGAGAGTTACAGAAACGAGAGAGAGAGAGAGAGAGAGAGAGAGAGAGAGAGAGAGAGAGAGAGAGAGAGAGAGAGAGAGAGAGAGAGAGAGAGAGAGAGAGAGAGAGAGAGAGAGAGAGAGAGAGAGAGAGAGAGTCGCTATTTTATTTTGGTTTACATTTTGTTGATTTGTGCCGTGAATTAGACAGTAAACACAGTTTTCTCTGACCCAGTATCTCAGCCCTTCCACGAATTATCTCCCTTTCTAGAAGAGTATCCAAATCTTCTCTGATAAAATAACAGTTTTTAATTGGAGAACCAAAGTCTAAAATAAAAAAAATAAAAAAAAAAAAAAAAAAAAAAATACAGAACAATTAACCCATTGGGGAACTATTAAAACTTTCTCAAATACAATATCAATAGCAATGTAGAGAAGAATTCACATTTTAGGTAATAAAATTATCTCAGGTCTCCAGTGAAGTATGCAAATTTACTCTAACAAATTATCTGTAGCTGTCTAGTGAAGAATCCAAGTCTTCTCTAGTAAAATATCTGAACCTCTCCAATGTATTGTCTGAGTCTTCTCTAATAAAGTATCTCTAATTCTCCAGTGAAGTATCCACATTTTCTCGAATAAAGTATCTCAGATTTCCAATGAAATATCTTCTTTCTCTAATAAAATATATGAACCTCTCCAGTGAGGTATCTAAATCTTCTAGATAACTCTCCAGTGAAATATGCAAGTTATCTCAAATAAAGTATATCTAGCTCTTCAGTGAAACATCCAGTTCTTCTCTAATAAATTATCTCCAGCTCTCTAGTGAAGTGTACTAGTTTTCAGTAATATAGTCAATCTAGCTTCGGACGGGGTTTGAGGAGTCGTGATTGGACTTTATCCTCCACTACCAGTGCGTTGCAGAGTCTATTCAGACGCACATAAGACACAGAATATTAAAATGCTAAAATGCATACTTGCCAGTGCAATATTTTCTATAAAAAATAGCAACTCACAAAAATGACAAAAGACAAAAAAAAAAACGGCGTGCTTCGTGGGAAGCGATTGTTACACTTGGTGATTCAGAAACTTTTTCAGGTTTGTTTTGATGACCGAGCGGTAACGTGGTCCGACTTCCATATGCGGGCCAATGGGTGTCATACGTTCGAGTCTTGTTAGTCAAATCTGAAGGGGTTTGTGATGCCGTGATTGGACTTTGTCCTCCTGTTCCAGTGTGTACCATAATATTGTCTATGTGCAGAATCTAATCAGAAGTACAAAAAACAGATAATGTACAATCCTAAAATGCATACATGTTTACATTCATACACTTCATCAAATTATTGCACAAATACCGCAGACATATTGCATATATACCGTACACGTATTACATGTATACTGTAGACACTATGTAGATATCTGTAGTTATACTATATTGATATACAATATTTTTACATTACAATGAGATTAACATGAATCTGGCGCATGATTTCATAGATAATAGGTATTTGTATAGAAACGTTTGAAATTTCTGCAGCAAATGTTACATCTAAATTCCTTTCATACTGCAACTTAATCCTTTTGTCTGCGACTGTTTAAAACCACCGCATGTCGGTAAAATGCCATTTTCTGTGTCGTCGTTAACGAAGTTAAATAACGTCGTGATCTACGTGGATGGTTGACGTCCTAAGAACGCAAGCTACTGTTACATTTAATTGCTTTTCTCATTCAAGTTGAAGTATTTTATTGTTGTCTACAACTGTGTGTCGAATTACCATCAAGTATGTAAAAACATTGATTTATTTATTTATTTTCATTTGTTGTTCGTCTCACACACAAACACACATAAAATCTGAACTAATGAAAACAGAAACTGTTTTTGCTACAGATTTAAAGGTAGTTATGTACTCCTGAAAAATGTTGGGGTTTGGGAGGTTTAGTATTATGAAACTATTAAATTTTATCTAGCTGGATTTTAGTCTTATTATTATTACTTCAGTTATAGTGATATAAACCTTTATTTTTATTTTTTTATTTTATTTTTTATGTATTTTATTTTATTTTAATTTGTTCATCTATTTATTTTTAATTTTGATGAATATTCATGATAATAATTATAACGATAACGGTGAAAGTAATGATGAATATGATTATCATTATAATAATGATGATAGTGGTAATGATGACGATAAAATGGTGATGATGGCAATGATGATGATGATGTTGATGATGATGATGCTTTAAATTGTTCAAACAATAGTTTGTACTTGTTAACTAATTTTATTTTTCATTTTCTTCTTCTTCATTATTACGCTTTTTTTTTTTTTTTTTTTTTTCTGTTTCGCAGTTTATTATGAAGTTGTGCTCAGTCTGTTGTGCTACAGCGAAAGGTCTGAGAATTCGATCAGTTTTTGTACTTGTTGTGAGCTTTGTTCCGCTCTTGTTCTGGATAACAACAATCATCACTCTCAGAGACAAAAATATTCGGTCACTCCATCGCCTCATCAAAACCGCTGCAACCTCTCCGTTTGTAGAAGCCTTAACAACGACAGAACAGAATCTGCTCAAAGAACCTATTGTCAATCCACACCCTTTCACGTATATTCATAAACCTGTCAATCTTTGCAAAGGAAAGAAAGTGTTTATCATAACATATATCCACAGTTCTCCTCGAAATGTTCATAAACGCCAAACAATCAGGAAAACGTGGGGAAACATAAAACAGTTTGTGAAAGAAACAATTCTCGTTGTGTTCATCATGGGACAAGTGGACGACCACGACGTCATGCGGTCGGTGAAAAACGAATCTGAATTTTATGGCGACATCGTACAAGAAGATTTCAAGGATTCCTATCGCAACTTAACCTACAAGGCCATAGCTGGGTTAAAATGGGTGTCCACGTACTGCAGTCAGGCCATGTACGTTCTCAAAACAGACGATGATGTCTTCGTCAACTGGTTTATATTGTTACCCGACTTAAAATCTAAAAATGAAATTAAGCACAGAGGGTTGAGCTGGATTTTGTGTGGCTTAATGATCAATTCTAAGGTTTTCCGATTCAAAAGGTCCAAATGGTACGTCAGTAAAAAGGAACACCCATCTGACATTTTTGACCATTATTGTGCCGGTATGGCTTTTTTAACCACCCCAAGTGTCGTGCAGAAATTATACAAACTTTCCTTCTTTACTCCTTTTTTCTGGATTGACGACGTTTACATCACAGGATATTTAATACGGAAGGCGAACATAACTAGAATACCATACAACAATGTTTATCTACAAAATCCCGCCAAAAAGGATGTTCTAAACAGTGCATAGAAACACATTGTGTTCATTCATACAAAAGTGAACCGATTCGCTGAATTTTGGAACATTTTGTTATCTAGAAGAGTTAGGGAAGCAAGACCTTAAAGAAATTGATAAATTGTCTTTACGTCTTTTCTTTTATAATTTAACATACATATAAATCGATGTTTCTTTTATAATCTTAGTTTCTTTAGCATCGAAGTTTTAAATATTCAAGTGGTATTTATGTTTTTTATCACGGACATTGACACATACATACATAGATACGTACACACCTCCACAAATACATACGTACATACATATATACATTTTAAAAGGATATGCTAGAGTGATCCTACACTGTTTCTAAATAAAGTCATACTTATTTAATGATCGCTACGACATGCTGGAGAAGTCAGGTAGACCAGTGCTTCTTTATTCAACTAATTTCATCGTTTTCTAAGTTTACAAGCACCTTATGTTGCTTCTTCCTATTCATAAATCTCTTGCTTCCTTTGGAAGACTGAGATCAAAGGCAAAATAACGTCCTCTATTTCACAAAGTACCTGTTTATTTTCTATTGCAGATGACAAACTATATTCAAATATTTATAAGTGCTTATGTATTGTTTATGTATTGTTATAAGTAAAATAATTTCAGTAAAACAACTTTTCTCCATTCATGGTGCTAATCGAAAAAAAAAACGACCATTATATTGTGGACAAGAGGTTTATATAGATATTGATTGTTTTTACAATGATTTAACTACACAGATTAAGTCTACCTTGAGAGATGGTTGGATGGATAGATAGATAGATAGATAATGATTGAGAGAGAGAGAGAGAGAGAGAGAGAGAGAGAGAGAGAGAGAGAGAGAGAGAGAGAGAGAGAGAGAGAGAGAGAGAGAGAGAGAGAGAGAGGGTAAATAAGGTTCGCTATATCATTTTGATTTGCTTTTTGTTGACATGTGCTATGAATTAGACGTTGAAGACATATATTAAAATGCTGCGAATAAAGAAACAATTCTTCTCCAGTTCATATCGGAAATAAATAAATAAATTAATTGATTAATTAATAACAAATAAATAAAAAAAAAATAATAATAATAATAATAAAAGAAAAAATAAATAAATAAATAAATAAATAAATAAATAAATAATATACGAACGAGACGTTATAGTTATTATAACCTTTATTTTAAAAAATAATGTATTATTTGAAAAACTTTCTCTTCTCTCATTTAATGGTTATGTTTTCATTTCTGAACTAAATACTGTGCTTACACTGTAATCAGTATCATTTCGTTTCCAGTCTAGTGTTTAAGAAAGATCAAACCACAGACTCAAACCCTCTAAACAAGTCTACAAGAAATCTAAATCTATCCAACACTCCAGTCTTTCAGTGACGTATCCAGTTTTCTCTGACACAGTCTGTCATTACATCCGTGAATTATTTAGCCTTCTAGAACAGTATCCTAATTGTCTCTGATAAAATAGCTGTAGTTCCTTACTGGAGAATCAAAGTTTTCTCGAAGGAAAAATACTAATTAAAATAACCCTCTGACAATGTATTCAAACTTTATCTAATACAACATCTATAGCCATATAGAGAAGAATTCATGTTTTGTGTAATAAAATGAACTCAGGCCCCCAGTGAAACATCCAAGTTTTCTCTAATAAAGAATCTCTAATCTGCAGCGAAATAACTTTATTTTTCTAATAAAATATCTAAACCTCTTAAAGTTTTCTATAATAAATTATCTCTAACTCTCCAGTGAAGTATTTAAAAATACTTTAATAATCTCAGAAATACCTTTTTTCTCTAATAAATTAATTGAACTACTACAATGTAGTATTTAACGCTTTCGTTATAAACTACTTCTCACTGTCCAGTTAAGTATGAAATGTTTCTCTAATAATATATCTCTTCCAATGAAGTATCTGAGTCTTCTCTAATAAAGTATCTCAGATCTGAAGTGAAATATCTTCTTTCTGTAATAAAATATATAAACCTCTCCAGTGTGATATCTATATCTTCTAGATAACTCTCCACTGAAGTATCCTAGTTTTGTCTAGCTTCGGACGGGATTTGCTAGGTCGTGATTGGACCTTTACGTTCCCGAATATTGTCTATGTGCAGAGTCTATTCAGAGGAACATAAGAGAGAGAATATTAAAATCCTAAAATACATAGTTGCCAGTGCAAGGTTTTCTGTAACAAATAGAAACACAGAAATATGACGAAAGACAAAAAACCCGGCGAGCTTCCTGCCAAGCTATTGTTACACTTGGTGATTGAGAAACTTTTTCAGGTTTGTTTTGATGACCGAGCGGTAACGTGGTCAGACTTCGATATGCGGCCTATGGGTGCCATACGTTCGAGTCTCGTTAGTTAAATCTGAGTGTGTTTGTGATGTCGTGATTGGACTTCGTCATCCTGTGCCAGTATGTTCCATAAAATTGTCTATGTGCAGAATCTAATCAGAAGTACAAAAAACAGACAGTAGTCAATCCTAAAATGCATATATACTGACACACGTATCTACATACATGTTTATATTCATACACTTAATCAAATTATTGCATAAATACCGCAGACATATTGCATATATCCTGTAAACACTATGTAGATATCTGTAGTTATACTATATTGATCAGTGCACATGTTACCGAAGTAAATTAAGGTTTACGTAAGTAGAATGCTTAAATTCGAATATACAATAATATTACATCACAATGTGATTAACATGAACGTTGTGTATGATTTCACAAACTATTGGTATTTGAAGAGAAAAGTTTGAAATTTCTGCAGCAAATGTTACATCCAAGTTCTTCTCATACTGCAATTTAATCCTTTTGTCTGCGAGTGTTTAAAACCACCGCATGTTGGTAAAATGCCATTTTCTATGTCGTCGTTAACGAAGTTAAATAACGTCGTGATCTACGTGGATTGTTAACAGCCTAGGAACGCAAGCTACTGTTACATTTAATTGTTTTTCTCATTGAATTTGAAGTATTTTATTGTTGTCTACAAGAGTGTGTCGAGTTACCATCAAGTATGTAAAAACATTGATTTATTTATTTTTCATTTGTTCTTCGTCTCACAGACAAACACACATAAAATCTGTGCTAATGAAAACAGAAACTGTTTTCGCTACAGATTTAAAGGTAGTTATATACTCCTGAAAAAATGTTGGGGTTTGGGAGGTTTAGTATTATGAAACTACTAAATTTTATCTAGTTGGATTTTAGTCTTATTAATATTTATTTCAGTTATAGTGATATAAACCTTTATTTTATTTTTTTTTTTTTTTATTTCTTCGTCTATTTATTTTTAATTTTGATGAATATAAAGACGATAATATTCATGATAATAATTATAACGATGATGGTGAACGTCATGATAAAAATGATTATCATGATGGTAATGATGATAGTGATAATGATGATGATAAAGATGATGATCATCGCAATGATAATGATGATTTAGATGATGATGATGTTGTAAATTGTTCAAACAACAGCTGCTATGTTAACGCATTTTATTTTTTATTTTCTTCTTCATTATTACGCTTTTTTTTTGTTTCGCAGTTTATTATGAAGTTGTGCTCAGTCTGTTGTGCTATAAGGAAACGTGTGAGAATTCGATCAGTTTTTGTACTTGTCAGCTTCCTTCTACTCTTGTTCTGGATAACAACAATCATCACTCTCAGAGACAAAAACATTTGTTCACTCCATGGCCTCATCAAAACCACTGCAATCTCTTCGTTTGTAGAAGCCTTAACAACGACAGAACAGAATCTGCTCAAAGAACCTATTGTCAATCCACACCCTTTCACGTATATTCATAAACCTGTCAATCTTTGCAAAGGAAAGAAAGTGTTTATCATAACATATATCCAGAGTTCTCCAGAAAATTTTCATAAACGCCAAACAATCAGGAAAACATGGGGAAACATAAAACGGTTTGTGAAAGAAACAATTCTCGTTGTGTTCATCATGGGACAAGTGGACGACCACGACGTCATGCGGTCGGTGAAGAAAGAATCTGAATTTTATGGAGACATCGTACAAGAAGATTTCAAGGATTCCTATCGCAACTTAACCTACAAGGCTGTAGCTGGGTTAAAATGGGTGTCCACGTACTGCAGTCAGGCCACGTACTTTCTCAAAACAGACGATGACATCTTCGTCAACTGGTTTATATTCTTGGAGAACTTAAAATCTAACACTGAAATTAAGAACAGAGGGTCAAGCTGGATTTTGTGTTACTTAATCACAAGTTTTAAAGTTATCCGAGAAAAAAGGTCCAAATGGTATCTTAGTAAAAAAGAACACCCATCTGACATTTTTGACCCTTACTGTTCTGGTATGGCATTTTTAACCACCCCAAGTGTCGTACAGAAATTATACAAGCTTTCCTTCTTTACTCCTTTTTTCTGGATTGACGACGTTTACATCACAGGATATTTAATACAGAAGGCGAAGATAACTAGAATACCATACAATACTGCTTATCTCATATCTACAGGCAAACAGAATGTTCTAAACAGTGCAAAGAAAAATATCGTGTTCGTTCATACAAACGTGGACCTAATGGCTGAATTGTGGAATATTTCGTTAGCTAGAAGAGTTAGCGAAGGAAGACCTTAAAGAAGATGATAAATCGTCTTTACGTATTTTCTTCAATAATTTAAAAGACATATAAATCTTTGTTTGTTTCTTTGATAATTTTATTTTCTTTCGTATCAAAGTTTTAAATATTCAAATTGTCTTCGTCAACTGGTTTATTTGATTGCCCGACTTAAAATCTAAAAATGAAATTAAGAACACAGGGTTGAGCTGGATTTTGTGCGGCTTAATGATAAATTCTAGAGTTTTCCGAGTCAAAAGGTCCAAATGGTACCTTAGTAAAAAGGAACACCCATCTGACATTTTTGACCCTTATTGTTCTGGTATGGCGTTTATAACCACCCCAAGTGTCGTGCAGAAATTATACAAGCTTTCCTTCTTTACTCCTTTTTTTTAAATTGACGACATTTACATCACAGGATATTTAATACAGAAAGCTAACATAACTAGAATACCATACAACAATGCTTATCTACAATATCCAGCCAAAAAGGATGTTCTAAACAGTGCAAAGAAACACATTGTGTTCGTTCGTACAAAAGTGAAACGATTCGCTGAATTTTGGAACATTTTGTTATCTAGAAGAGTTAGGGAGGCAAGACCTTAAAGAAGTTGATAGATTGTCTTTACGTCTTTTCTTTTATAATTTAAAATACATGTAAATCGTTGTTTCTTTGATAATGTTATTTTCTTTCGCATCGAAGTTTTAAATATTCAAGTGGCATTTATGTTTTTTATCACGGACTTTCACACATACATACAATGATACGTACACACATCCATAAGTGCATACGTACATGCATACATACATTTTAAAAGGATGTTCTAGACTGACCCTACACTGTTTCTAAATAAAGTCATACTTATTTAATGATCGCTACAACGTATGGAAAAACAGCAGGTTTGGAGACACATCTCAGCACCATTTATTATTAAAATTTGCCAAATGTGACGTTGAGAGAGTAAAAAAAAAAAAACAAGCAAAAAAACAAGCAAAAAAACTAAAACAAAACAAGTCTTGACCCTAACCATATGTTGCTACTCTTAACGATCTTTGAGCATTAACTGTTATTCAGTGATGAAATACCTGTATATTCCTTAATGTGAGATGTTTAAAATCACAAGTCAGTAACCCATAACTATATACAATATACCGAAGTACCTTAGTCTGATGGATTCCTGTCAAATTAATATCATCTGTTATAACTTTTAAAGGTTGGAAGCTAAATTAACAAATATTTGTCAGATAAATAGGACATCTGACAATTATAATATGGCCGTAACTAGATTGTTTTTGAAACGAGGCAAAAACAAATCGCCGAACGGAGCGGGGCAAAACTATTTTTGACGAAGTATCTGGGGGCTAAACGACTATATACACTGCATCAGAGCAAGAATCGGGCTAAGACTGAAACGTGTGAAAAGGACGCTGTATGCCGTAAATCATCAGGTGTTCGATAAACCTGTTCGATGTCTGATGTCTTTGAAGTCAGTTATGTCTTTCATCGTTTCTATAGGAATAGAGATTTATATTTTATATTTTTTAAAATAAAATCTCTGTATAATGTTGTGTTTTTTGGGGGGGGTTTTGGTGTGTTTTTTGAAATCGTTCATTTCGGTATGAGGAATTTGCCTAATTTTCCTCAGTGTAGTTTACATTATGAGTGGGATAAATGGAACATCTGACAATTATGAGTCAGATAAATATTGTCTGACAGTTATGAGTCAGATAAATAATGTCTGACAGTTATGAATCAGATAAATAATGTCTGACAGTTATGAGTCAGATAAATAATGTCTGACAAATATTGACAATTATGAGTCAGATAAATAATGTCTGACAGTTATGAGTCAGATAAATAATGTCTGACAGTTATGAGTCAGATAAATAATGTCTGACAACTGTGAGTCAGAAAAATGGGTCGTCTGAGAAATATGCCGTCGACCTAACGGTCAAAACGACAAATGTCGCCACCGCGTTTAATACCTGTATTGATTAATAGCGATCGTCCTTTCAAGTCCACTTTACCGACATGAAAATCAAAGTGAAGGAAGATCAGAGACCCAATATATGATAACTTATACACACATTCGTACATACAAACACATTCATTCATTCATTCATACATACATACATACATACATACACGCACACTGTAGATATACTGTAGACATACTGTAGATAAAAAGCAGCTGATAAGAGCATATGTTACACAAGTAAATTAAGACTTTTGTAAGTAGAAAATTTGTACCACTAATAATATACAATAATCTTACATTACGATGGAATTGACATGAATCTGCTGCATTATTTCACAGACTATTGCTATTTTTATAGAAACATTTGAAATTTCTGCAGGAAATGTTACTTCACAATGCCTTTTCATTCTATGTCATAATTCTCCTGTTTAAAATCACTGCAAGTTGATAAAACGTCGTTTTCTGTGTCGTCGTTAACGAAGTTAAATAATGTCGTCGATAGATGGACAGACAGACAGACAGACAAATAGATAGATAGATAGATAGATAGATAGATAGATAGATAGATAGATAGATAGGTGGATAGATAGATGGACAGACAGACAGACAGTGCCGTGAATTAGACAGTAAACACAGTTTTCTCTGATCCAGTACCTCAGCCCTTCCATGAATTATCTCCCTTTCTACAAGAGTATCCAAATCTTCTCTGATAAAATAACTCAAGTTTTTAATTGGAGAACCAAAGTCTAAAATAAAAAAAAAAAAAAAAATTAAAATACAGAACAATTAACCCATTGGGGAACTATTAAAACTTTCTCAAATACAATATCAATAGCAATGTAGAGAAGAATTCACGTTTTAGGTAATAAAATTATCTCAGGCCTCCAGTGAAGTATCCAAATTTTCTCTAATAAAGAATCTCAGATCTTCAGTGACATATCTTCTTTGTCTAATAAAATATCTGAACATTTATAAGTTTTCTATAATAAAATGACTCTAACTCTCCAGCGAAGTATGCAAAGTTACTCTAACAAATTATCTGTAGCTGTCTAGTGAAGAATCCAAGTCTTCTCTAATAAAATATCTGAACCTCTTCAATGTATTGTCTGAATCTTCTCTAATAAAGTATCTCTAATTCTGCTGGGAAGTAGCCCAATGAAATATCTTCTTTCTCTAATAAAACATATGAACCTCTCCAGTGAGGTATCTAAATCTACTAGATAACTCTCCAGTGAAGTATCCAAGTTATCTCAAATAAAGTATAACTAGCTCTTCAGTGAAACATCCAGTTCTTCTCTAATAAATTATCTCCAGCTCTCTAGTGAAGTGTACTAGTTTTCACTAATATAGTCACTCTAGCTTCGGACGGGGTTTGAGGGGTCGTGATTGGACTTTATCATCCACTACCAGTGCGTTGCCCAATACTTTCTATGTGCAGAGTCTTTTCAGACGCACAGAAGACAGAGAATATTAAAATCCTAAAATGCATACTTGCCAGTGCAAGGTTTTCTATAAAAAATAGAAACACACAAAAATTACAAATGACAAAAAAACGGCGTGCTTCGTGGGAAGCTATTGTTATACTTGGTGATTGAGAAACTTTTTCAGTTTTGTTTTGAAGACCGATCGGTAACGTGGTCCGACTTCGATGTGCGGGCCAATGGGTGTCATACGTTCGAGTCTTGTTAGTCAAATGTGACGGGGTTTGTGGTTCAGTGATTGGACTTTGTCCTCATGTGCCAGTATGTTCCATAAAATTGTCTATGTGCAGAATCTAATCAGAAGTACAAAAAAGATAGTACTCAATCGTAAAATGCATATATACTGACACAAGTATCTACATACATGTTTACATTCATACACTTAATCAAATTATTGCATATAAACCGTAGACGTATTGCATATGTACTCTAGACACTATGTAGATAAATGTACTTATAATATATTGATCAGTGCACATGTTACCGAAGTAAATAAAGGTTAACGTAAGTAGAATAGTATATTCTAATATACAATAGTCTAACATTACGACAGGATTATCACGAATCTGCTGCATGATTTCAGAGACTATTGGTATTTGTATAGAAACATCTATAATATTTGCTGCAAATGTTACTTCCAAGATCCTTTCATAATGCAACTTAATCCTCTTGTCTGCCATGGTTCAAAAGCACCGTACTTTAGTAAAATGCCATTTTCTGTGTCGTCGTTAACGAAGTTAAAAACCTCGTGTACTACGTGGATGGTTGACGGCCTAAGAACGCAAGCTACTGTTACATTTGATTGTTTTTCTCATTGAAGTTGAAGTATTTTATTGTTGTCTACAACTGTGTGTCGAATTACCATCAAGTATGTAAAAACATTGATTTATTTATTTTTCATTTGTTGTTCGTCTCACACAAAAACACACATAAAACAGAAACTGTTTTCGCTACAGATTTAAAGGTAGTTATATATTCCTGAAAAAATATTGGGGTTTGAGAGGTTTAGTATTATGAAACAACTAAATTTTATATAGTTGGATTTTAGTCTTATTATTATTTATTTCAGTTATAGTTATATAAACCTTTATTTTTCATTTTTTTTTTTTTTTTATGTATTTTATTTTATTTTATTTTAATTTGTTCCTGTATTCATTTTTAATTTTGATGAATATGAAGGCGATAATATTCATGATAATAATTATAACGTTAATGGTGAACGTCATGATAAATATGATTATCATGGAGGTAATGCTGATAGTGATAATGATGACGATAAAGATGATGATGATGGCAATGATAATGATGAAGTTGATGATGATGATGATGATGATGATGCTGTAAATTGTTCACACAATAGCTGCTATGTTAACGCATTTTATTTTTATTTTCTTCTTCTTCATTATTACGCTTTTTTTCTTTCTTTATTTTTTCTGTTTCGCAGTTTATTATGAAGTTGTGCTCAGTCTGTTGTGCTATAGGGAAACGTGTGAGAATTCGATCAGTTTCTGTACTTGTTGTCACCTTTGTTCCACTATTGTTCTGGATAACAACAGTCATCACTCTCAGAGACAAAAACATTCTTTCACTCTATAGCCTCTTGAGAACCACTGCAACCTCTCTGTTTGTAGAAGACTTCACAACGACAGAACAGAATCTGCTCAAAAGACCTATTGTCAATCCACACCCTTTCACGTACATTCATAAACCTGTCAATCTTTGCAAAGGAAAGAAAGTGTTTATCATAACATATATCCACAGTTCTCCAGAAAATTTTCATAAACGCCAAACAATCAGGAAAACGTGGGGAAACATAAAACGGTTTGTGAAAGAAACAATTCTCGTTGTGTTCATCATGGGACAAGTGGACGATCACGACGTCATGCGGTCGGTGGAGAACGAATCTGAATTTTATGGCGACATCGTACAAGAAGATTTCAAGGATTCCTATCGCAACTTAACCTACAAGGCGATAGCTGGGTTAAAATGGGTGTCCACGTACTGCAGTCAGGCCGTGTACGTTCTCAAAACAGACGATGATGTTTTCGTCAACTGGTTTATATTGTTACCCGACTTAAAATCTAAAAATGAAATTAAGCACAGAGGGTTGAGCTGGATTTTTTGTTTCTTACTGAGAAAGAATAAAGTTATCCGAAAAAAAAGGTCCAAATGGTATCTTAGTAAAAAGGAACACCCATCTGATGTCTTTGACCCTCACTGTTCTGGTATGGCATTTTTAACCACTCCAAGTGTCGTACAGAAATTATACAAGCTTTCCTTCTTTACTCCTTTTTTCTGGATTGACGACGTTTACATCACAGGATATTTAATACGGAAGGCGAAGATAACTAGAATACCATACAATACTGCTTATCTAATATATGAAGGCAAACAGAATGTTCTAAACAGTGCAAAGAAAAATATCGTGTTCGTTCATACAAATGTGGACCTAATCGCTGAATTGTGGAATATTTCGTTAGCTAGAAGAGTTAGGAATAAAGACCTTAAAGAAATTGATAAATTGTCTTCACGTATTTTCTTTTATAAAAACACATATAAATCGTTGTTTGTGTCTTTGATAATGTTATTTTATTTAATGTCGAAGTTTTAAATATTCAAATGGTATTTATGTTTTTTATCATCTACATTCACACATACATACATAAATACATACATACATCAATAAGTGCATACGTACATACATACATACATTTTAAAAGGATGTGCTAGAGTGATCCTACACTGTTTCTAAATAAAGTCATACTTATTTAATGATCGCTACGATATGCTGGAGAAGTCAGGTAGACCAGTGCTTCTTTATTCAACTAATTTCATCTTTTTCTAAGTTTACAAGCACCTTATGTTTCTTCTTCCTATAAATAAATCTTTATTCCGCCCTTTTTGCTACCTTTGAACGATAGATATCAAAGGCAAAATAACGTTCTCTATTTCACAAAGTACATGTTTATTTTCTATTGCAGATGACAAACTCTATTCGATTATTTATAAGTGCTTATTTATAGTTTATGTATTGTTTTAAATGAAATAATTTCAGTAAAACAACTGTTTTCAATTCGTAGTGCTAATCTAAAATAGAAACTACCACTATATTGCGGACAAGAGGTTTATATATATATTGATTATTTTCACAATGATTTAACTACACAGATCAAGTCTACCTTGAGAGATGGTTGGATGGATAGACAGACAGATAGTGATTGACAGAGAGAGAGAGAGAGAGAGAGAGAGAGAGAGAGAGAGAGAGAGAGAGAGAGAGAGAGAGAGAGAGAGAGAGAGAGAGAGAGAGAGAGAGAGAGAGAGTAAATAAGATTCGCTATATCATTTTGATTTACTTTTTGTGGACATGTGCTATGAATTAGACATTGAAGATATATATTAAAATACTGCGAATAAAGAAACAATTCTTCTCCAGTTCCTATCGCAAATAAATAATATTGTGCTTAATACTGTAATCAGTATCATTTCAGTCTAGTGTTTAAGAAAGAGCAAACCACTGACACAAACCCTTTAAACAAGTCTTCAAGAAATCTAAATCCATCCAACACTCCAGTCTTTTAGTGACGTATCCAGTTTTCTCTGACACAGTCTGTCAGTACGTCCGTGAATTATTTAGCCTTCTAGAACAGTATCCTAATCGTCTCTGATAAAATAGCTGTAGTTCTTTACTGGAGAATCAACGTTTTCTCTAAAAAAAAATACTAATTAAAATAACCCTCTGGCGATGTATTCAAACTTTATCTAATACAACATCTATAGCCATATTGAGAAGAATTCATCTTTTTTGTGTGATAATATGAACTTAGGCCCCCAGTGAAACATCCAAGTTTTCTCTAATAAAGAATCTCTAATCTGCAGCGAAATATCTTCTTTTTTTCTAATAAAATATGTAAACCTCTTAAAGTTTTCTATAATAAATTATCTCTAACTCTCCAGTGAAGTATTTAAAAATACTCTAATAATCTCAGAAATACTTTTTTTTTTTCTAATAAATTATTTGAACTACTACAATGTAGTATTTAACGATTTCGCAATAAACTACCTCTCGCTATCCAGTTAAGTATGAAATTTTTCTCTAATAACATATCTCTTCCAATGAAGTATCTGAGTCTTCTCTAATAAAGTATCTCAGATCTGAAGTGAAATATCTTCTTTCTCTAACAAAATATATAAACCTCTCCATTGTGATATCTATATCTTCTAGATAATTCTCCATTGAAGTATCCTAGTTTTGTCTAGCTTCGGACGGGATTTGCGAGATCGTGATTGGACCTTCACGTTCCCGAATATTGTCTATGTGCAGAGTCTATTGAGAGGAACATAAGAGAGCGAATATTAAAATCCTAAAATACATACTTGCCAGTTCAAGGTTTTCTGTAAGAAATAGAAACACAGAAAAATGACGAAAGACAAAAAACCCGGCGAGCTTCCTGGCAAGCTATTGTTACACTTGGTGATTGAGAAACTTTTTCAGGTTTGTTTTGCTGACCGAGCGGTAACGTGGTCAAACTTCGATATACGGCATATGGGTGCCATATGTTTGAGTCTCGTTAGTTAAATCTGAGTGTGATTCTGATGTCGTGATTGGACTTCGTCCTCCTATGCCAGTGTGTTCCACAAAATTGTCTATGTGCAGAATCTAATCAGAAGTACAAAAAACAGACAGTAGTCAATAAGTGCGTACATACATGCGATGATGATGATGGCAATGATAATGATGATTTAGATTTGATGATGTTGTAAATTGTTTAAACAACAGCTGCTATCTTAACGCATTTTATTTTTTATTTTCTTCTTCATTATTACGCATGTTTTTTTTTTTGCTTTTTTTTTCTGTTTCGTAGTTTATTATGATGTTGTGCTCAGTCTGTTGTGCTATAAGGAAACGTGTGAGAATTCGATCAGTTTTTGTACTTGTCAGCTTTCTTCCACTCTTGTTCTGGATAACAACAATCATTACTCTCAGAGACAAAAACATTCGTTCACTCCATGGCCTCATCAAAACCACTGCAATCTCTTCGTTTGCTGAAATTACCTATTGTCAATCCACACCCTTTCACGTACATTCATAAACCTGTCAAACTTTGCAAAGGAAAGAAAGTGTTTATCATAACATATATCCACAGTTCTCCACGAAATGTTCATAAACGCCAAACAATCAGGAAAACATGGGGAAACATAAAACGGTTTGTGAAAGAAACAATTCTCGTTGTGTTCATCATGGGACAAGTGGACGACCACGACGTCATGCGGTCGGTGAAGAACGAATCTGAATTTTATGGCGACATCGTACAAGAAGATTTCAAGGATTCCTATCGCAACTTAACCTACAAGGCTGTAGCTGGGTTAAAATGGGTGTCCACGTACTGCAGTCAGGCCGTGTACGTTCTCAAAACAGACGATGACATCTTCGTCAACTGGTTTATATTCTTGCCGAACTTAAAATCTAACACTGAAATTAAGAACAGAGGGTTGAGCTGGATTTTGTGTTGCTTAATCACAAATTCTAATGTTTTCCGAGACAAAAGGTCCAAATGGTATATTAGTAAAAAAGAACACCCATCTGATGTGTTTCACCCTTATTGTTCTGGTATGGCTTTTTTAACAACCCCAAGTGTCGTGCAGAAATTATACAAACTTTCCTTCTTTACTCCTTTTTTCTGGATTGACGACGTTTACATCACAGGATATTTAATACGGAAGGCGAACATAACGAGAATACCATACAGCAATGCTTATCTACAATATCCAGGCAAAAATGATGTTCTAAACAGTGCAAAGAAACACATTGTGTTCGTTCGTACAAAAGTGAACCTATTCGATGAATTTTGGAACATTTTGTTATCTAGAAGAGTCATGGAAGCAAGACCTTAAAGAAATTGATAGATTGTCTTTACGTCTTTTCTTTTATAATTTAAAATACATATAAATATTTGTTTCTTTCTTTAATCATTTTATTTTCTTTTGTATCAAAGTTTTAAATATTCAAATGATATTTATGTTTTTTATCACGTACTTTCACACATACATACGTAGATACGTACACACATCCATAAGTGCGTACATACATAAATATATACATTTAAAAAGGATGTGCTAGAATGACCCTACACTGTTTCTAAATAAAGTCATACTTATTTAATGATCGCTACGACATGCTGGAGAAGTCAGGTAGACCAGTGCTTCTTTATTCAACTAATTTCATCGTTCTCTACGTTTACAAGCACATTATGTTGCTTCTTCCTATGCATAAAACTTTTGCTTCCATTGAAAGACGGAGATCAAAGGCGAGATAATATTCTCCATTTCACAAAGTACCTGTTTACTTTCTATTGCAGATTACAAACTTTATTCGATTATTTATATGTGCTTATGTGTAGTTTGTTATAAGTGAAGTAATTTCAGAAAAATAATTGTTTGCTGTCCATGTGAAACTTGTTATAAAACATTCGTGCTTCTAATCGAAAAAAAATCTACTCTGTAGCAAACAACAGGTTGATATATACATACTTATATATATATATATAATTGTTTTCATAATTATTTTAACTACATAGATCAAGTCTATGTTGAAAAATGGATGGATGGATAGATAGATAGATAGTCACTAACAAAGAGAGAGAGAGAGAGAGAGAGAGAGAGAGAGAGAGAGAGAGAGAGAGAGAGAGAGAGAGAGAGAGAGAGAGAGAGAGAGAGAGAGAGAGAGAGAGAGAGAGAGAGAGAGAGAGAGAGAGATGCTGTGATTTAGACATTAAAAACATATACTAAATACTGTGAATAATAAACATTTTTTCTCCAGTTCCAGTCGCAAAATAATAATAACAATAAATAAATAAATCAAATACAAACGACACGTTATAGTTATAACAACACTTATTTAATAAAGTACTTTCATTTTATTTAACTAAGTTTCTCTTCTGTTCTTTAAATGACTATGTTAACTGCACAGTTTGATATTTCTGAACTTAATACTGTGCTTATACTGTAATCAGTATCTCTTCCTTTCCTGTCTAGTGTTCAAGAAAGATCAAACCACTGACTCAACCCCTTTAAACAAGTCTTCAAGAAATCTAAATCTATCCAACACTCCAGCCTTTCAGTGACGTATCCAGTTTTCTCTGACACAGTTTGTCAGTCAGTCAGTGAATTATTTAGCCTTTCAGAAGGGTATCTTAATCGTCTCCGACATAATAGTTCTAGTTCTTTAATGGAGAATAAAAATTTTCTTTAAAACGAAAATAATAATAATAATAATAATAATAATAACCCTGTGGGGAAGTATTCAAACTTTCTCTAATTCCGTATCTATAGCTATCTAGAGAAAAATTCACGTTTTGTGTAATACAGTTATCTCAGGCCTCCAGTGAAGTATCCAAGTTTTCTCTAATGAAGAGTCTCTGATCTGCAGTGAAATATCTTCTTTTTTCAAATAAAACATCTAAACCTCTGTAAGTTTTCTATAATAAAGTATCTGTAACTCTCCAGTGAAGTATCCAAAAACACTCTAATAATCTCAGAAATACCTTTTTTCTGTAACAAATTATTTCAACTTCTACAATGTAGTATTTAACGCTTTCGTAATAAACTATCTCTAACACAGCAGTTAAGTATGCAAGAGCTCTCTAATACATTATCTCAGATCTCCTCCGAAATACATTCATTCTCTAATAAAATATCTGAACACCTCCAATGTCGTATTTAAGACTTCTATAATAAAGTATCTCTAAGTCTCAAGTGAAGTATGGAAGTTTAATCTAATACATTATCTCAAGATCTCTAGTTAAGAATACAAATCTCATTTAATAAAGTATCTCGGATCTGCAGTGAACTATCATCTTTCTGTAATAAAATATATGAATTTCTCCAGTGTGGTATCTAAATCTTCTAGATACATCTCCAGTGAAACATACAAGTTTACTATAATAAATTATCCAAGTCTTCTCCTATAGAGTATGTCTAACTCTGCAGAGAAGTATCCTCGTTTTGTCCAGCTTCGGACGGGATTTGTGAGGACGTGATTCGAATTTATTCTTCAGTACCAGTGCGTTCCCGAATACTGTCTATGTGCAGAGTCTATTCAGAGGATCATAAGACAGAGAATATTAAAGCCCTAAAATACATAATTGCCAGTGCAAGCTTTTCTATAAGAAATAGAAACACACAAAAATTACGAAAGACAAAAGACCGGCGTGCTTCGTGGGAAGCTATTGTTATACTTGGTGATTGAGAATCTTTTTCAGGTTTGTTTTGATGACCGATCGGTAACGTGGTCAGACTTCCATATGCGGGCCAATGGGTGCCATACGTTCGAGTCTTGTTAGTCAAATGTGAAGGGGTTTGTGGTTCAGTGATTGGGCTTTGTCCTCCTCTGCCAGTGTGTTCCATAAAATTGTCTATGTGCAGAATCTAATCAGAAGTACAAAAAAACAGATAATATTCAATCCGAAAAGGCATAAATGAACATACTGACACACGTATCTACATACATGTTTACATTCATAGACTTCATCAAATTATTGCATAAATACCGCAGACATATTGCATGTATAATGTAGACACTATGTAGATATCTGTAGTTATGCTATATTGATATAAAATATTTTTGCATTACAATGGGATTAACAGGAATCTGGCGCATGATGTCATAGGTTATTGGTATTTGTACAGAATCGTATGAAATTTTTGCACCAAATGTTACATCTAAATTCTTTCATACTGCAACTTAATCCTTTTGTCTGCGACTGTTTAAAACCACCGCATGTCGGTAAAATGCCGTTTTCTGTGTCGTCGTTAACGAAGTTAAATGAAGTCGTGATCTACGTGGATGGTTAACAGCCTAGGAACGCAAGCTACTGTTCCATTTAATTGCTTTTCTCATTCAAGTTGAAGTATTTTATTGTTGTCTACAAGAGTGTGTCGAGTTACCATCAAGTATGTAAAAACATTGATTTATTTATTTTTCATTTGTTAATCGTCTCACAGACAAACACACATAAAATATGTACTAATGAAAACAGAAATTGTTTTTGCTACAGATTTTAAGGTAGTTATACATTCCTGAAAAATATTGGGGTTTGGGAGGTTTAGTATTATGAAACTACGAAATTTTATCTAGCTGGATTTTAGTCTTATTATTATTACTTCAGTTATAGTGATATAAACCTTTATTTTTATTTTTTTATTTAATTTTTTATGTATTTTATTTTATTTTAATTTGTTCATCTATTTATTTTTAATTTTGATGACTATTCATGATAATAATTATAACGATAATGGTGAAAGTTATGATTAATATGATTATCATTATAATAATGATGACAGTGGTAATGATGACGATAAAGATGGAGATGATGGCAATGATGATGATGATGTTGATGATGATGATGCTTTAAATTGTTCACACAATAGTTTGTACTTGTTAACGAATTTTATTTTTCATTTTCTCCTTCTTCATTATTACGCTTTTTTTTCTTTCTTTATTTTTTCTGTTTCGCAGTTTATTATGAGGCTGTGCTCAGTCTGTTGTGCTATAGCGAAACGATTGAGAATTCGACCAGTTTTTGTACTTGTTGTGAGCTTTGTTCCACTCATGTTCTGGATAACAACAATCATCACTCTGACAGACAAAAACATTCGGTCACTCCATGGCTTCATCAAAACCACTGCAGCATCTCCGTTTGTAGAAGCCTTAACAACGACAGAACAGAATCTGTTCAAAGAATATATTGTCAACCCACACCCTTTCACGTACATTCATAAACCTGTCAATCTTTGCAAAGGAAAGAAAGTGTTTATCATAACATATATCCACAGTTCTCCTCGAAATGTTCATAAGCGCCAAACAATCAGGAAAACGTGGGGAAACATAAAACAGTTTGTGAAAGAAACAATTCTCGTTGTGTTCATCATGGGACAAGTGGACGACCACGACGTCATGCGGTCGGTGAAGAACGAATCTGAATTTTATGGCGACATCGTACAAGAAGATTTCAAGGATTCCTATCGCAACTTAACCTACAAGGCGATAGCTGGGTTAAAATGGGTGTCCACGTACTGCAGTCAGGCCGTTTACGTTCTCAAAACAGACGATGACGTCTTCGTCAACTGGTTTATATTGTTACCCGACTTAAAATCTAAAAATGAAATTAAGCACAGAGGGTTGAGCTGGATTTTGTGTGGCTTAATGAGAAAGTCTAGAGTTTTCCGATTGAAAAGGTCCAAATGGTACGTCAGTAAAAAGGAACACCCATCTGACATTTTTGACCATTATTGTGCCGGTATGGCTTTTTTAACAACCCCAAGTGTCGTACAGAAATTGTACAAACTTTCCTTCTTTACTCCTTTTTTCTGGATTGACGACGTTTACATCACAGGATATTTAATACGGAAGGCGAACATAACGAGAATACCATACAACAATGTTTATCTACAAAATCCAGCCAAAAAGGATGTTCTAAATAGTGCAAAGAAACACATTGTGTTCATTCATACAAAAGTGAACCGATTCGCTGAATTTTGGAACATTTTGTTATCTAGAAGAGTTAGGGAAGCAAGACCTTAAAGAAATTGATAGATTGTCTTTACGTCTTTTCTTTTATAATTTAAAATACATATAAATCGATGTTTCTTTGATAATCTTAGTTTCTTTAGCATCGAAGTTTTAAATATTCAAGTGGTATTTATGTTTTTTATCACGGACATTGACACATACATACATAGATACGTACACACCTCCATAAATACATACGTACATACATACATACATTTTAAAAGGATATGCTAGAGTGACCTTACACTGTTTCCAAATAAGTCATACTTATTTAATGATCGCTACGATATGCTGGAGAAGTCAGGTAGACCAGTGCTTCTTTATTCAACTAATTTCATCGTTCTCTAAGTTTACAAGCACCTTAAGTTTCTTCTTCCTATAAATAAATCTTTATTCCGCCCTTTTTGCTTCCTTTGGAAGACTGAGATCAAAGGCAAAATAACGTTCTCTATTTCACAAAGTACCTGTTTATTTTCTATTGCAGATGACAAACTATATTCAATTATTTATAAGTGCTTATGTATTGTTTATGTATCGTTATAAGTAAAATAGTTTCAGAAAAACAACTTTTCTCCATTCATGGTGCTAATCGAAAAAAAACGACCATTATATTGTGGACAAGAGGTTTATATAGATATTGATTGTTTTCACAATGATTTAATTCCACAGATCAAGTCTACCTTGAGAGATGGTTGGATGCATAGATAGATAGATAGATAGATAGTGATTGACAGAGAGAGAGAGTAAATAAGATTCGCTATATCATTTTGATTTGCTTTTTGTTGACATGTGCTATGAATTAGACGTTGAAGACATATATTAAAATGCTGCGAATAAAGAAACAATTCTTCTCAAGTTCATATCGCAAATAAATAAAGAAATTAATTGATTAATTAATAATAAATAAATAAATAAAAAAATAAATAAATAAATAAATAAATAAATAATAATAAGAAGAAGAAGAACAAAAATAATAAATAAATAATATACAAACGAGACGTTAAAGTTATTATAACCTTTATTTTAAAAAATAATGTATTATTTGAAAAACTTTCTATTCTCTCATTTAATGGTTATGTTCTAATTTCTGAACTTAATACTGTGCTTACACTGTAATCAGTATCATTTCGTTTCCAGTCTAGTGTTTAAGAAAGATCAAACCACAGACTCAAACCCTTTAAACAAGTCTTCAATAAATCTAAATCTATCCAACACTCCAGCCTTTCAGTGACGTATTCAGTTTTCTCTGACACAGTTTGTCAGTCAGTCAGTGAATTATTTAGCCTCCTAATGGTCTCTGATAAAATAGCTGTATTTCTTTACTGGAGAATCAAAGTTTTCTCTAAGGAAAAATACTAATAAAAATAACCCTCTGGGGAAGTATTCAAACTTGATCTAATACAACATCTATAGCTATCTAGAGAAGAATTCACGTTTTGTGTAATACATTTATCTCAGGCCTCCAGTGAACTCAGCAAGTTTTCTCTAATAAAGAATCTCTGATCTTCACTGAAATGTCTTCTTTTTTCTTATAACGTATCTAAACCTCTATACGTTTTCTATAATAAAGTATATGTAACTCTCCAGTGAAGTATCCAAAAATACTGTAATAATCTCAGAAATACCTGTTTTTCTCTAATAAATTATTTGAACTACTACAATGTAGTATTTAACGCTTTCGCAATAAACTACCTCTAACTGTCCAGTTAAGTATGAAAGTTTTCTCTAATAACATATCTCTTCCAATGAAATATCTAAGTATTCTCTAATAAAGTATATAAACTCTGAAGTGAAATATCTTCTTTCTCTAATAAAGTATCTCAGATCTGAAATGAAATAGCTTCTTTCTGTAATAAAATATATAAACCTCTCCAGTGTGATAGCTATATCTTCTAGATAACTCTCCATTGCAGTATTCTAATTTTGTCTAGATTCGGACGGGATTTGCGAGGTCGTGATTGGACCTGTACGTTCCCGAATATTGTCTATGTGCAGAGTCTATTCAGAGGAACATCAGAGAGAGAATATTAAAATCCTAAAATACATACTTGCCACTTTAAGGGGTTTTTTTCATAAGAAATAGAAATACACAAAAATGACGAAAGACAAAAGACCGGCGTACTTCATGGGAAGTTATTGTTACACTTGGTGATTGAGAAACTTTTCCAGGTTTGTTTTGATGACCGAGTGGTAACGTGATCAGACTTCGATATGCGGGCCAATGGGTGCCATACGTTTGAGTCTCGTTTGTTAAATCTGACGGGGTTTGTGCTGCAATGATTGGACTTTGTCCTCCTGTGACAGTGTGTTCCATAAAATTGTCTATATGCAGAATCTAATCAGAAGTACAGAAAACAGATAATATTCAATCCTAAAATGCATATATGAACATACTGACACACGTAGCTACATACATGTTTACATTTATACACTTCATCAAATTATTGCATAAATACCGCAGACATATTGCATGTATACTGTAGACACTATGTAGATATCTGTAGTTATACTATATTGATCAGTGCACATGTTACCGAAGTAAATTAAGGTTTACGTAAGTAGAATTCTTAAATGCTAATATACAATACTTTTACATTACAAAGGGATTAACATGAATCTGGTGCATGATTTCACAGACTATTGGTATTTGTAGAGAAACGTTTGAAATTTCTGCAGCAAATGTTACATCCAAGTTCTTTTCATACTGCAATTTAATCCTTTTGTCAACGAGTGTTTAAAACCACCGCATGTTGGTAAAATGCCATTTTCTGTATCGTCGTTAACGAAGTTAAATAACGTCGTGATCTACTTGGATGGTTAACAGCCTAGGAACGCAAGCTACTGTTACATTTAATTGTTTTTCTCATTCAAGTTGAAGTATTTTATTGTTGTCTACAGGAGTGTGTCGAGTTACATTCAAGTATGTAAAACAAAATGTCGTTTATTAATTATATTTTAACATTTCTTTTTCGTGGCATACACAAACACAGACCCACAAATACGCACACCAAAACACAAACAAACGCACATATAAAATCTGTACTAATGAAAAAAAAAACTGTTTTAGCTACAGATTTAAAGGTAGTTATACGTTCCTGAAAAATGTTGGGGTTTGGGGGGTTAATATTATGAAACTATTAAATTTTATCTACTTGGATTTTATTCATATTTTTATTTATTTCAGTTATAGTGATATAAACCTTTATTTTTGTTCGTTTGTTTTTCATGTATTTTAGTTTATTTTACTTTATGTCATCATTATTTCATTTTTTTCATCTATTTATTTATTTTTAATTTGGATGAATATGAAGGTGATAACATTCATGATAATAATTATAATGGTAATTGTGAAAGTGATGATAATCATGATTATCATTATAATAATGGTGATAGTGGTAATGATGACGATAAAGATGACGATGATGGTAATGATGATCGTGATGTTGATGATGATAATGCTGTAAATGTTTCACACGATAGCTGCTACGTATTTCTGTCGTCTGTGTTTAAGCATTTCATTTTCTGTCTTCTTCTTCTTCCTTATTACGGTTTTTTGTTTTTCTTTCTTTATCTTTTTCCTGTTTTTCAGTTTGTTATGAAGTTCTACTCAGTCTGTTGTGCTATGAGGAAACGTGTGAAAATTCTATCAGTTTTTGTACTTGTCAGCTTTCTTCTACTCTTGTTCTGGATAACAACAATCATCACTCTCAGAAACAAAAACATTTATTCACTCCATGGTCTCATCAAAACCACTGCAACCTCTCTGTTTGTAGAAGCCTTTACAACGACAGAACAGAATCTGTTCAAAGAACCTATTGTCAATCCACACCCTTTCACGTACATTCATAAACCTGTCAGTCTTTGCAAAGGAAAGAAAGTGTTTATCATAACATATATCCACAGTTCTCCACGAAATGTTCATAAACGCCAAACAATCAGGAAAACATGGGGAAACATAAAACGGTTTGTGAAAGAAACAATTCTCGTTGTGTTCATCATGGGACAAGTGGACGACCACGACGTCATGCGGTCGGTGAAGAACGAATCTGAATTTTATGGCGACATCGTACAAGAAGATTTCAAGGATTCCTATCGCAACTTAACCTACAAGGCGATAGCTGGGTTAAAATGGGTGTCCACGTACTGCAGTCAGGCCGTTTACGTTCTCAAAACAGACGATGACGTCTTCGTCAACTGGTTTATATTGTTACCCGACTTAAAATCTAACACTGAAATTAAGCACAGAGGGTTGAGCTGGATTTTGTGTGGCTTAATGATAAATTCTAGAGTTTTCCGATTCAAAATGTCCAAATGGTACGTCAGTAAAAAGGAACACCCATCTGACATTTTTGACCATTATTGTTCTGGTATGGCATTTTTAACCACCCCAAGTGTCGTACAGAAATTATACAAGCTTTCCTTCTTTACTCCTTTTTTCTGGATTGACGACGTTTACATCACAGGATATTTAGTACGGAAGGCGAAAGTAACTAGAATACAATACAACAATGCTTATCTACAAAATCCAGCCAAAAAGGATGTTCTAAACAGTGCAAAGAAACACATTGTGTTCATTCATACAAAAGTGAACCTATTCGATGAATTTTGTAATATTTTGTTATCTAGAAGAGTTATGGAATCAAGACCTTAAAGAAATTGATAGATTGTCTTTACGTCTTTTCTTTTATAATTTAAAACATATAAATATTTGTTTGTTTCTTTAATAATTTTATTTTCTTTCGTATCAAAGTTTTAAATATTCAAATGGTATTTATGTGTTTTTATCACGTACATTCGCTAATCGAAAAAAAATATCTACTCTGTAGCAAACCACAGGTTGATATATACATACATGCATATATATATTAATTGTTTTCATAATTATTTTAACTACATAGATCAAGTCTACGTTGAAAAAATGGATGGATGGATAGATAGATAGATAATCACTGACAAAGAGAAACAGAGAGAGAGAGAGAGAGAGAGATGTGCTGTGATTTAGACATTAAAAACAATGATTAAATACTGTGAATAATAAACGTTTTTACTCCAGTTCCAGTCGCAAAATAATAATAACAATAAATAAATAAATAAAATACAAATGACACTTTATAATTATAACAACCCTTATTTAAAAAAGTACTATCATTTTATTTAACTAAGTTTCTCTTCTGTTCTTTAAATGACTATGTTAACTGCACACTTTGATATTTCTGAACTCAATACTGTGCTTACACTGTAATCAGTATCTCGTCCTTTTCAGTCTAGTGTTCAAGAAAGATCAAAGCACCGACTCAAGCCCTTTAAACAAGTCTTCAAGAAATCTAAGTCCATCCAACACTCCAGCCTTTCAGTGACGTATTCAGTTTTCTCTGACACAGTTTGTCAGTCAGTCTGTGAATTATTTGGCCTTTCAGAAGGGCATCTTAATCGTCTCTGAGATAACAGCTCTAGCTCTTTACTGCAGAATCAAAGTTTTCTTTAAAACGAAAAAAACAAACAAATAATAATAATAATAATAATAATAATAATAAAAATAACCCTCTGGGGAAGTATTCAAACTTTCTCTAATTCCGTATCCATAGCAATATAGAGAAAAATTCACGTTTTGTGTAATACAGTTATCTCAGGCCTCCAGTGAAGTATCCAAGTTTTCTCTAATAATGAATATCTGATCTGCAGTGAAATATCTTCTTTTTTCAAATAAAATAACTTTTCTATAATAAAGTATCTGTAACTCTCCAGTGAAGTATCCAAATTTACTCTTATAATCTCAGAAATACCTTTTTTCTCTAATAAATTATTTGAACTACTACAATGTAGTATTTAACGCTTTCGTAATAAACTATCTCTAACTCAGAAGTTAAGTATGCAAGAGCTCTCTAATACATTATCTCAGATCTCCTCCGAAATACATTCATTCTCTAATAAAATATCTGAACACCTCCAATGTCGTATTTAAGACTTCTATAAAAAAGTATCTCTAAGTCTCAAGTGAAGTATGGAAGTTTAATCTAATAAATTATATCTAGCTCTCTAGTTAAGAATCCAAGTCTCATCTAAAAAAGTATCTCAGCACTGCAGTGAATTATCTTCTTTCTGTAATAAAATATATGAATTTCTCCAGTGTGGTATCTAAATCTTCTAGATACATCTCCAGTGAAACATGCAAGTTTACTCTAATAAATTATCCAAGTCTTCTGCTATAGACTATGTCTAACTCTGCAGAGAGGTATCCTAGTTTTGTCCAGCTTCGGACGGGATATGTGAGGACGTGATTCGAATTTATTCTTCAGTACGAGTGCGTTCCGGAGTGTTGTCTATGTGCAGAGTCTATTCAGAGGAACATAAGAGAGAGAATATTAAAATCCTAAAATGCATACTTGCCAGTGCAAGGTTTTCTGTAAGAAATAGAAACACAGAAAAATTACGAAAGCTAAAAAAAAAACGGCGTGCTTCGTGGCAAGCTATTGTTACACTTGATGAGTGAGAAACTTTTTCAGGTCTGTTTTGATGACCGAGCGGTAACGTGATCAGACTTCGATATGCGGGCCAATGGGTGCCATACGTTCGAGTCTCGTTAGTTAAATCTGACGGGGTTTGTGGTTCAGTGATTGGACTTTGTCCTCCTCTGCCAGTGTGTTCCATAAAATTGTCTATGTGCAGAGTCTAATGAGAAGTACAAAAAACAGATAGTAGTCAATCCTAAAATGTATATATGAACATGTTGACACACGTATCTACATACATGTTTACATTTATACACTTAATCAAATTATTGCATAAATACCGCAGACATATTGCATGTATACTGTAGACGCTATGTAGATATCTGTAGTTATACTATATTGATCAGTGCACATGTTACCGAAGTAAATTATGGTTTACGTAAGTAGAATACTTAAATTCTAACATACAATCATTTTTCATTACAATGGGATTAACATAAATGTTGTGTATGATTTCACAATCTATTGGTATTTGTACAGAAACGTTTGAAATTTCTGCAGCAAATGTTACATCCAAGCTCTTTTCATACTGCAATTTAATCCTTTTGTCTGCGAGTGTTTAAAACCACCGCATGTTGGTAAAATGCCTATTTCTGTGTCGTTGTTAACGAAGTTAAATAACGTCGTGGTCTACGTGGATGGTTAACAGCCTAAGAACGCAAGCTACTGTTACATTTAATTGTTTTTCTCATTCAAGTTGAAATATTTTACTGTTGTCTACAGGAGACGATCGAGTTACATTCAAGTATGTAAAAAACAAAATGTCATTTATTAATTATATTTTAACATTTCTTGTTCGTGGCATACACAAACACACACACACAAATACGCACACCAAAACACAAACACACGCACACATAAAATCTGTACTAATTAAAATAAAACCTGTTTTTGCTACAAATTTAAAGGTAGTTTATATGTTCCTGAAAAATGTTGGGGTTTGGGGGGGTTAATATTATGAAACTATTAAATTTTATCTACTTGGATTTTATTCATATTTTTATTTATTTCAGTTATAGTGATATAAACCTTTATTTTTATTTGTTTGTTTTTTGTTTGTTTTTTATGTATTTTATTTTACTTTACTTTACGTCATTTTTATTTCATTTTCTTCTTCTGTTGATTTATTTTTGATTTGGATGAATATGAAGGTGACAATATTCATGATAATAATTATAATGATAATTGTGAAAGTGATGATAATGATGATTATCATTATAATAATGGTGATAGTTGTAATGATGACGATAAAGATGATGATAATGGTAATGATGATCGTGATGTTGATGATGATAATGCTGTAAATGTTTCACACGATAGCTGCTACGTATTTCTGTTGTCTGTGTTTAAGCATTTCATTTTCTATCTTCTTTTTCTTCCTTATTACGGTTTTTTTTGTTTTTCTTTCTTTATCTTTTTTCTGTTTTTCAGTTTGTTATGAAGTTCTGCTCAGTCTGTTGTGCTATGAGGAAACGTGTGAGAATTCTATCAGTTTTTGTACTTGTCAGCTTTCTTCTACTCTTGTCCTGGATAACAATAATCATCACTCTCAGAAACAAAAACATTTATTCACTCCATGGCCTCATCAAAACCACTACAATCTCTCCATTTGTAGGAGCCTTAACAACGACAGAACAGAATCTGCTCAAAGAACCTATTGTCAATCCACACCCTTTCACGTATATTCATAAACCTGTCAAACTTTGCAAAGGAAAGAAAGTGTTTATCATAACATATATCCACAGTTCTCCTCGAAATTTTCATAAACGCCAAGCAATCAGGAAAACGTGGGGAAACATAAAACAGTTTGTGAAAGAAACAATTCTCGTTGTGTTCATCATGGGACAAGTGGACGACCACGACGTCATGCGGTCGGTGAAAAACGAATCTGAATTTTATGGAGACATCGTACAAGAAGATTTCAAGGATTCCTATCGCAACTTAACCTACAAGGCCATAGCTGGGTTAAAATGGGTGTCCACGTACTGCAGTCAGGCCGTGTACGTTCTCAAAACAGACGATGATGTCTTCGTCAACTGGTTTATATTGTTACCCGACTTAAAATCTGACACTGAAATTAAGCACAGAGGGTTGAGCTGGATTTTGTGTTGCTTAATGATAAATACTAAAGTTATCCGAAACAAAAGGTCCAAATGGTATCTTAGTAAAAAGGAACACCCATCTGATGCCTTGGACCCTTATTGTTCTGGTATGGCATATTTAACCACCCCAAGTGTCGTGCAGAAATTATACAAACTTTCCTTCTTTACTCCTTTTCTCTATATTGACGACGTTTACATCACAGGATATTTAATACAGAAAGCTGACATAAGTAGAATACCATATAACTATGCTTATCTACAATATCCAGCCAGAAATGAGGTTCTAAACAGTGCAGAGAAAAATATCGTGTTCGTTCATACAAATATGGACCTAATGGCTGAATTGTGGAATATTTCGTTAGCTAGAAGAGTTAGGGAAGGAATACCTTAAAGAAATTTATAGATTGTCTTTAAGTATTTTCTTTTATAATTTAAAATACATATATTGTTTGTGTCTTTGATAATGTTATTTTCTTTAGTATCGAAGTTTTAAGTATTCAAATGGTATTTATGTTTTTTTATCACGTACATTCACGCATGCATACATAAATACGTACATACATCCATAAGTGCATACGTACGTACATACATACATTTTAAAAGGATGTGATTGGGTGACCCTACACTGTTTCTAAATAAAGTCATACTTATTTAATGATTGCTACGACATGGCGGAGAAGTCAGGTAGACAAGTGTTTCTTTATTCAACTAATTTCATCGTTCTCTAAGTTTACACCTTATGTTGCTTCTTCCTATGCCTAAACCTTTAGCTTCCTTTGAAAGACTGAGATCAAAGGAAATAACGTTATCTATTTCACAAAGTACCTGTTTATTTTCTATTGCAGGTGACAAACCGTATTCGATTATTTATAAGTCCTTATGTATAGTTTATGTATTGTTATAAGTGAAATAATTTCAGAAAAACAACTGTTTTCCATTCGTGGTGCTAATCGAAAAAGTAAAAATAACACTATATTGCGGACAAGATATATATTGATTGTTTTCACAATGATTTAACTACACAGATCAAGTCTACCTTGAGAGATGGTTGGATGGATAGATAGTGATTGACAGAGAGAGAGAGAGAGAGAGAGAGAGAGAGAGAGAGAGAGAGAGAGAGAGAGAGAGAGAGAGAGAGAGAGAGAGAGAGAGAGAGAGAGAGAGAGAGAGAGAGAGAGAGAGAGAGAGAGAGAGAGAGAGAGAGAGAGAGTAAATAAGATTCGCTATATCATTTTGGTTTACTTTTTCTTGACATGAGCTATGAATTAGACATTGAAGATATACATTAAAATACTGCGAATAAAGAAACAATTATTCTCCAGTTCCTATCGCAAATAAATAAATTAATTAATTAATAAACAACAAAAGTTCGTAGCAGGATAAATAAATGAATAGTATACGAACGTCACGTTATTGTTAATATAACCTTCATTTTAAAAAATAATGTATTATTTGACAAAGTTTCTCTTATCTCATTTAATGGTTATGTTTTCATTTCTGAACTAAATACTGTGCTTACACTGTAATCAGTATCATTTCGTTTCCAGTCTAGTGTTTAAGAAAGATCAAACCACAGACTCAAACCCTCTAAACAAGTCGACAAGAAATCTAAATCCATCCAACACTCCAGCCTTTCAGTGACGTATTCAGTTTTCTCTGACACAGTTTGTCAGTCAGTCTGTGAATTATTTGGCCTTTCAGAAGGGCATCTTAATCGTCTCTGAGATAACAGCTCTAGTTCTTTACTGGAGAATCAAAGTTTTCTCTAAAAAAAATACCTTAAAAATAACCCTCTAGGGAAGTATTCAAACTTTCTCTAATAGAACATCTATAGCTATCTAGAGAAGAATTCACGTTTTGTGTAATAAAATTAACTCAGGCCCCCATTGAAACATCCAAGTTTTCTCTGATAAAGAATCTCTGATCTTCAGCGAAATATCTTCTTTTTTCTAATAAAATATCTAAACCTCCATAAGTTTTCTATAATAAAGTATCTCTAACTCTCCAGTGAAGTATTCAAAAATACTCTAATAATCTCAGAAATACCTTTTTTTCTCTAATAAATTATTTGAACTACTACAATGTAGTATTTAACTCTTTCGCAATAAACTACCTCTCGCTATCCAGTTAAGTATGAAATTTTTCTCTAATAACATATCTCTTCCAATGAAGTATCTAAGTCTTCTCTAATAAAGTATCTCAGATCTGAAATGAAATATCTTCTTTCTGTAATAAAATATATAAACCTCTCCAGTGTGATAGCTATATCTTCTAGATAACTCTCCATTGCAGTATCCTAGTTTTGTCCAGATTCGGACGGGATTTGCGAGGTCGTGATTGGACCTTTACGTTCCCGAATATTGTCTATGTGCAGAGTCTATTCAGAGAACATAAGAGAGAGAATATCAAAATCCTAAAATGCATACTTGCCAGTGCAAGGTTTTCTATAAGAAATAGAAACACAGAAAAATGACGAAAGACAAAAAAAAACGGCGTGCTTCGTGGGAAGCTATTGTTACACTTGGTGATTCAGAAACTTTTCCAGGTTTGTTTTGATGACCGAGCGGTAACGTGGTCAGACTTCGATATGCGGGCCAATGGGTGCCATACGTTCGAGTCTTGTTAGTTAAATCTGACGGGGTTTGTGGTTCAGTGATTGGACTTTGTCCTCCTGTGACAGTGTGTTCCATTATATTGTCTATGTGCAGAATCTAATCAGAAGTACAAAAAACAGATAATATTCAATCCTAAAATGCATATATGAACATACTGACACACGTAGCTACATACATGTTTACATTTATACACTTCATCAAATTATTGCATAAATACCGCAGAGATATTGCATGTATACCGTAGACGTATTGCATGTATACTGTAGACGCTATGTAGATATCTGTAGTTACACTATATTGATCAGTGCACATGTTACCGAAGTAAATTAAGGTTTACGTAAGTAGAATACATACCTAAATTCTAATATACAATAATTTTCCATTACAATGGGATTAACATGAATGTTGTGTATGATTTGACAAACTATTGGTATTTGTACAAAAACGTTTGAAATTTCTGAAGCAAATGTTACATCCAAGTTCTTTTCATACTGCAATTTAATCCTTTTGTCTGCGACTGTTTAAAACCACCGCATGTTGGTAAAATGCCATTTTCTCTGTCGTTGTTAACGAAGTTAAATAACGTCGTGGTCTACGTGGATGGTTAACAGCCTAAGAACGCAAGCTACTGTTACATTTAATTGTTTTTCTCATTCAAGTTGAAATATTTTACTGTTGTCTACAGGAGACGATCGAGTTACATTCAAGTATGTAAAAAACAAAATGTCATTTATTAATTATATTTTAACATTTCTTGTTCGTGGCATACACAAACACACACACACAAATACGCACACCAAAACACAAACACACGCACACATGAAATCTGTAGTAATTAAAATAAAACCTGTTTTTGCTACAAATTTAAAGGTAGTTTATACGTTCCTGAAAAATGTTGGGGTTTGGTGGGTTAATATTATGAAACTATTAAATTTTATCTACTTGGATTATATTCATATTTTTTTATATTTTTTTTCAGTTATAGTGAAATAAACCTTAATTTTTATTTGTGTTTTTTTTTTTTTTTTTTTTGTATATTATTTTATTTTACTTTTCGTCATTTTTATTTCATTTTCTTCATCTGTTTATTTATTTTTAATTTGGATGAATATGAAGGTGACAATATTCATGATAATAATTATAATGATAATTGTGAAAGTGATGATAATGATGATTATCATTATAATAATGGTGATAGTGGTAATGATGACGATAAAGATGATGATGATGGTAATGATGATCATGATGTTGATGATGATAATGCTGTAAATGTTTCACACGATAGCTGCTACGTATTTCTGTTGTCTGTGTTTAAGCATTTCATTTTCTATCTTCTTCTTCTTCCTTATTACGGTTTTTTGTTTTTCTTTCTTTATCTTTTTTCTGTTTTTCAGTTTGTTATGAAGTTCTACTCAGTCTGTTGTGCTATAAGGAAACGTGTGAAAATTCTATCAGTTTTTGTACTTGTCAGCTTTCTTCTACTCTTGTTCTGGATAACAACAATCATCGCTATCAGAGACAAAAACATTCGTTCACTCCATGGCCTCATCAAAACCACTGCAATCTCTTCGTTTGTAGGAGCCTTAACAACGACAGAACAGAATCTGCTCAAAGAACCTATTGTCAATCCACACCCTTTCACGTACATTCATAAACCTGTCAATCTTTGGAAAGGAAAGAAAGTGTTTATTATAACATATATCCACAGTTCTCCACGAAATGTTCATAAACGCCAAACAATCAGGAAAACGTGGGGAAACATAAAACGGTTTGTGAAAGAAACAATTCTCGTTGTGTTCATCATGGGACAAGTGGACGACCACGACGTCATGCGGTCGGTGAAGAACGAATCTGAATTTTATGGAGACATCGTACAAGAAGATTTCAAGGATTCCTATCGCAACTTAACCTACAAGGCGATAGCTGGGTTAAAATGGGTGTCCACGTACTGCAGTCACGCCGTGTACGTTCTCAAAACAGACGATGATGTCTTCGTCAACTGGTTTATATTGTTATCCGACTTAAAATCTAAAAATAAAATTAAGTACAAAGGGTTGAGCTGGAATTTTTGTTTCTTACTGAAAAATAGTAAAGTTTTCCGGTACAAATCGTCCAAATGGTACCTTAGTAAAAAGGAACACCCATCTGATGTCTTTGACCCTTATTGTGCTGGTATGGCATTTTTAACCACCCAGAGTGTCGTGCAGAAATTGTACAAACTTTCCTTCTTTACTCCTTTTTTCTGGATTGACGACGTTTACATCACAGGATATTTAATACAGAAAGCGAATATCACTAGAATACCATACAACTATGCTTATCTAGTATATTCAGCCAAAAAGGAGGTTCTAAAGAGTGCAAAGAAACACATTGTGTTCATTCATACAAAAGTGAACCGATTCGCTGAATTTTTGAACATTTTGTTATCTAGAAGAGTTAGGGAAGCAAGACTTTAAAGAAGTTGATAGATCGTCTTTACTTATTTTCTTGTATAATTTAATATTCATGTAGATCAATTGTTTGTTTCTTTGATAATGTTATTTTCTTTCGCATCGAAGTAATAAATATTCAAGTGGTATTTATGGGTTTCTTTATCACGTACATTCACACATACATAAACAGACACGTACACACATGCATAAGTACATACATACATACATCTAAAAAGGATATGCTAGAATGACCCTAAACTGTTTCTGAACAAAGTCATACTTATTTAATGATTGCTACGACAGATATACCATAGACGTATTGCTTGTATACTGTAGACACTATGTAGATATCTGTAGTTATACTATATCGATCAGTGCACGTTACCGAAGTAAATTAAGGTTTACGTAAGTAGAATACTTATATTCTAATATACAATAATTTTACATTACAATGGGATTAACATGAATCTACTGCATGATTTCGCAGACTATTGGTAATTTATATAAACATTGGAAATTTCTGCAGTAATTGTTGCGTCTGAATGCCTTTTCATACTGCTACTTAATTCTCTTCTATGCGACTTTCAAAAGCACTGCACGTTGGTAAAATGTCGTTTTATGTGTCGTCGTTAACGAAGTTAAATAACATCTTCACTTTTTTTTTTTATCGGTTGTCAAATTTAATGTATAAAGACATATCTTTGTTTGTTTGTCTCGGGCAGTTTACTTCTCGAGTTGGTTTGCTCCAGGGTTATAAGATATGGGATCTGTGTATGCACTATATTATAAATACTGTTTCACGTTTTTCTACACTAGCATACAACAAACACAAGACATGTTTAAAAACTGTATTCGCACTAGCGTTGAACATTCAGTATAGTAGTAAAGACTAATACAGATGACTAGAAATACTGTAATCTGTCACATCAGTCAGATGCGGGTTAATACAACGAAAACAGCAAATCTGTCTGTAATTGGTTACCAGGTGTGTTCAGGGGATAGCGACCGTTCTACGGGAACCGTTCCGCGGTTTTCCGCTAACAAAAGAAATCTCCGGGCTTTTACAAGAAAGAGAAGGGATTTGCGACGTGTTACGGACCTTGTCCCTAGACATCTGTCGCCAGATCGTTCTGCGAAACAAGAGACCGTAACACCCACCACCCTCTCCCGAGTGTTAATATATCTCGCAATTCACACGTTTTTTGTTGATTCGGCAAATGAATCAACAGACAGATACAAGTGACATTTACAAGCGGAAGATTCTTACGTCACACACACACATACACACACACACACACACACACACACACACACACACGCATGCACACACACACACATATATACATACATACATACATACATACATACATACATTTAAGAAATTCCCGTGAGTCACAAAACACTGTGGTCAAACAGTCACCCATATAATTATTCTGACTGACACGTCGTTATACAGAAGTGAAACAGACCTCTGTTTCTTTAATCAGCCATGTTTCTTCTTTCTACATAATGACACGTTGTATTTTTTCTTCCTAAACACAAATTGCTGAATGACACAGATCAAATTAATGTCACACGGTTATTTTCAGTTACAGGTCGTTATTGAGGCTCATCCAGAAACGGTCGTAAGCAAGTTGTTAACAAATCTCAGCCTACCCAGGCCTGAAGTGAAGTTTCTAATAAAAATTTGACTAGGTATTCTGTAATGAAATACTCAGATCTTCTCTAATAAAATACCTTTAGTTGTGCAAAAGAGAATTCACGTTTAATCGATTAAAATATCTCAGCCCTCCAGTGACGTAATTAAGACTTTCTCTAAAAAAAATTAAAAAAAAAAAAAAAAAAAATTAAAAGAAATCTTTAGCTCTGCAGAGAAATATGTACGTCTTTCTCTAAAAAAGTTTCTAACTCTCCTCTGAAAAATCCCTGCATTCTCCAATACATTATTATTTTAAATAAAGTGTATGGTGTTGTTTGATATATAATTTGTTCTATATTGTAATGTAACATTCTAATTCAGGGTTGTGTACAAATTTCTAATAACGGAATAAATAACTAAATAATTGACTAGATTAAAATTAATATTTATTTCAGCTGAATTCAATCTGCTACAAGGAATACAAAGAACAGTTTCAACAACAGCTAAATAGTTATATCCTTTGGATCAATATCGATCCTGTAATTAGTGTAATCGATATTAAAACGAAATAAATAAAATACATGAGCATATGCGTGTTTTTGTATTCTGTGCCTGTGTGTGTACCGGTTTACGTATGAATACTGAAATTGGATATGAGAAAGAACTAAAACCGAAAAAGTCGTAAACTTATCGTAAATGTTAATCGTAATCTGTTAATAATCTTATATAATTTAGTGTCCTTGATCAATTTGTCAACGAGGATCGACAAAAATCATATGAACTAAATATTGATGAAAATAATTTAAACATCTGAACAGCACAAACGAAGATAATTATTTTAAAATCATATCACCAAATTCAAACTCTCCATGAAGTCAAATTATTCCAAAAGAAAACCATAGTTTCAGTATCTGTGTGGTAGAAAACGTAGTTATGTTTCACGTCCAGTTTAAATGCCATTAGGCAGGACGAGAAAACGTAGGCGCTGTTGAAAATTAAGTGACGGATGTTCAGCTTGCTGACTAGATGTCCTGTGATGTAAATGTCGTCGATCCAGAAGAAAGGGGTGGTGAGCGAAACCTCGTATAATTTCCGCGCGACCCTTGGGGTGATTAAGAAAGCGGACCCGGAGCAGTAAGTTTCGTAAACATCAGACGGGTGTTCTTTTTTACTGACGTACCACTTAGACTGATTATTGCGAATTACTTCACCTCGCGTTATTACAGCGCACAGGATCCAGTCAACGTTTCTGTACGAATATTCAATGCGAGACTGTATGTAGGGCAAGAATATAAACCAGTTGACGAAGATGTCATCGTCTGTTTTGAGAACGTACACGGCCTGACTGCAGTACGTGGACACCCATTTTAACCCAGCTATCGCCTTGTAGGTTAAGTTGCGATAGGAATCCTTGAAATCTTCTTGTACGATGTCGCCATAAAATTCAGATTCGTTCTTCACCGACCGCATGACGTCGTGGTCGTCCACTTGTCCCATGATGAACACAACGAGAATTGTTTCTTTCACAAACCGTTTTATGTTTCCCCATGTTTTCCTGATTGTTTGGCGTTTATGAAAATTTTCTGGAGAACTGTGGATATATGTTATGATAAACACTTTCTTTCCTTTGCAAAGATTGACAGGTTTATGAATGTACGTGAAATGGTGTGGGTTGATAATATATTCTATCAGTATTTTCGCTTGTGATGTTGAGTTTTCTATTCTGCTGAACGATGGTAGAAAACTCAGAGATCTATTGTGTTTAATAATGTCATCGACTGATAGTTTGTTTCTGGTGCTGAAGACTGAAACTTTCGAGATTAGCATGAGAAGTGGAAGACAGATGACCATAAATATAGAAATTGAACGAATTCTTCCCAGTTTTCTTAGAAAACCAAACACGAAGCTCAGCTTCATCGTAACCTGAATAAATAAAACAGAATAAAAAAAAAAAATGACAAAGTAATTACACAGATCTCATTGTTGTTATTTATTATATTTCTAATAGTTATTATTATCATCATCATCATCATCATCACCATCATCATTGCTATAGCTGTTTATTTTGGTTTCTTTGCATTAAGTCAGTTAGTTAATGTCCAAGAAATATTAAATATGTATATATCTGTCTGTCTGTCTGTGTCTGTCTATCTGTCTATATATATATTTATATTCGTATAATGTATATAAAACAAACACACACACACAGAAACACACATTCAAAGATGTAAATATATACCTAATCAGAGATTATACAGAAATGCACTCTTCCCTTTCAGGAATTAAAACAAATAATAAATAAATAAATAAACAGAACATTTAAAATAAATTTACATACCGTATAATATTTGAGATGTATTCGAGGAAAAACACCTACAACTGCTTATACAACATTAAGATAGAAAACTTTCCAAAATAATTGGTTTTATGATAATTTACCGTAGCATTTCTAAACGTTAACTGCATGAGAAATGGATTGATATTTCGCAACGCAAGTATTTTAAATACGGATCTGCATAATTAGATCGCAGAATGCAACTGCAACGTGTGATGCTTTTAGTGAAAAGTTAACAGTTGAAATGAGTCCATTGATTTCAAAACTACGTTAGAGCGTCGTAAAATTTTACAAAACGATATTTTATTATCATGTAACATATTTACGTTATTGCCTTCGCAGGTTAAACTTTGTAGCACTTAAGTTCCAACTATTGTCCGGTATTGACCTCTTTCTATTTTTCTTTTAATACGATCGATAGATATTAAAACTGCGTATGTATGTTTGTACGTATGTATGCATGTATAAGCTAAGAAATAGGTTATTTTAAAAATATACAATAAATAAATTAAAAACAAATTTGAAAGTTATTGTGTGGTTGTTGGGTGTTTTTATTTTTTTTTATATTATTATTATTATTTATTTTTTTTTACGGGAGAGTAATTAAACTTTTTAAATTAGTTTTTGTTTTTAATTTTGTTTGTAGTAATTTTTTTTAATTTTTATTATTATTATTATTATTAGGTTTTTTTTAGTTTTTTTAATCATGGTGGCAGAAATATTAAATTTATTGTTAAAGCTGTGTGTGATATATTGTAGATTAACGTGTGGGTAAGAGGATTGGTTTGACTACGTGGTGCTGTATATGATGGTGTCATTAGACTAATAGCTTTTAAACATGGGATGTGCCTTTCCAGACCTATTAAAAGCTAGAAATCACTGAAGGCTGCATACCTTGTTTGTTAATTGTTATTCAGTCAAAAGTAGCCTATAAAATATAACATATATATAAAATAATAATAGTAATAATAATAATAATAATAATTTTAAAAATTCAGTTCCGAGTTCAGCCGCTTGAAATGAAGACGAAATAATATGACGGCGTTGTAGTGTCAAACAACTCCAACAGCAATAAAAACTGAAGTTCGTTAGTGTTAGTGTTTGTTTCTTCTTCTTAATCTCTTAATAAGTATTGCTTTATTACGTTTATTATTATTTATTTTATTTTATTTTATTTTATTTTATTTTATTATTATTTTGTTTGTTTGTTTGTTTTTGGCTACGCCATACACGTAATTATTTTTATAGTACAAGGGAGATAATTCTTATAGTCTCGATTTATTTAGACGTCTCTAGTCATTGAATCTTATCGAGGATAGCACGTGTATTTTGTTTTCGCTTTACAGATATTTTGGAATTATGTCTTTCTTTATTCGTCGGAAGAAAGATGAAAACAAAGCAGTAAAAGTAAATAAAAGATAATATATTATTCGATAATCAAGTTAACGTATGATGTAGCAGGAGCAGTAAACTGCTCGTTTTAGCAAATGTTTGAAACAGCCATTAAATTGTCGATCAACCTAATCATGTTTAATGACAATCTGATAATGAATCAAAATTATAATCTAATCAGCCACTTATATAATAAGAATAAATAAAATATTTAATTTATTTTTTATTTTTTAGTAATGCTAGTGGATGAGTTGTTCAAAAACAATGTATCATTTGTAATGTCCCGATATTAAAATAGTAGGATTAGAAACCATTGTAATGATACTTCTAATAACTTCTAATTTAAAACTTGATCTTTGAGATGAAATATTTCCTTGCTTGATTTACACAGGATTTATGAAATGTATACATCTAGCACAAATATAAAAATCAATTAATTCTAGACATTTTGTATCAACATTGTTGTTTTAATAAGTTGTTTCATTTTAGAATAAAAGAGGGAGCAGGTTATCAGAAACTGGTTCAAAGAAGAAAGATGGCCCACCAAGAAAAAAGAAGAAAATTATGGATGAAGAGATTGAAAGTGAATCTGATCTGGAGAAGTACGAAGCACATTTTTATGTAGAATATTAATTTTACAGAAGAGACACAATACACAGTAAAATGGCAATCAACTTCTGGTTATTTTAAATTTACCATCTAAAGTTCAAAAAAACAAAATCACAAAACTTTTACACACATGCACACATGTTAAGTAATGTAATGTACCTTTAAATACACATTAACAAGAAAAAACAACATTAACATGGACAATTTTAAAAATTAGTTTTTATAAAGTTTTTTATTTTACACACATAGACATACAAACAAAGAAAAGTTTTAATTACTATTTCATAACAAAATTAATTGTACCTTTACTTTATTTAATATCAAATTAAAAAAATAATTATTTTTCAGTGACAAAACAGTTGAGAAAGCTTATAGTTCTGAAGAAGATGAGGAAACTGCACAAGAGAAAAAACTTCGGCTCACAAAAGAATACTTGGCAAAAATGGAGGCCCATGGTAATGAATGAAAGAATTTTTAACAACACCTGATATACTTTTATTATCATTAACATTTGAACAATATATTATTATTACTTTAAAATTACACATTACCACCACCAAACCACCTGGATTAACTTACAGCACCAATAAATATTTTGTAAACTCGGTGGTTTCCCCAGCATTTGTGAAAGGGATTGCAGGAATTGGTATAACTGGTGCAAGTTAAATGAAAGGATGGTACAGAAAATGTTCAGGGTTCAAGTACTTTGAATTACTTGTTCAGATTACTTGTTTGTCAAAAACTATATGCATTTTCTTGTAAATATCAAAGCATAAATGATATAACAGTATTAATTATAAAGTGCTTCAAATAGGCTCAAAGCTAGTAAGAATTTCCATATTAGTTTAGTTAGTAAAGCATAGGCTTATCACTTGGAATATCGTGGTTCAAATCTAGGTAGGCACAAACAAGCTTTTGCATAAAAGTTATCAGTCTGAATATGTTGCTTGCAGTATCTAACTTGAAACTAGTTTATGTGTAAGAGAAACACCTAATCCTATGATTAAATTGTTTGATATTATTGTTTATGTTTTCATGGACTTAAAGCATGTACTAAGTTTAGTCATGTTTGTGATTAGGAAGTTTAAAAAGTACTCAGTTGTCTAATACAACTAGTTAGTAACTACTTCTGTACACATACACATACAACTACTGTAAGATTACAAAAAAACAAAAACAGTTAACATGTCTTATAATTATGCACACAACACCAGTGACATCCACACGTTACATAAATTGTTTGCAATTTAATTTCAGAGGCTGAATTAGAAGAAGACGAAGCCAGTCGGAAAGATGCAATATCCCATCGCCTGAGAGATGATTTGGTAAAAACAATTTTAATTTTTTTTGGTTTTGTATACTGTTAGAACTGTATATGACATCCCTAAAGGAACCAGGCAAAAGAGATTGTCATAGAGAGGTGGTTGTTATAACCAGGTCTGAAATTGTTCAGGAAACTTTTAAGTTTTTATCACTGCACGTTTATTCTGTATTTTGTTTGTTCGAAATGTCTGAAATTGTCAAAAATATTTATTTGGTATTTTATAGAAGCAATGGTAAGTAGTACTGCCTTAAAAATATATTTAGTATTGTGCCATTGTTGTTGTCGACATTTCTGCATAGGGGATGGTTTGATGTAGCGGTCTGGCAGTTTTGGGACATGACACTTTTGTTCATAACCTTTTGCAGCAGTGGTCACATTTTATAATGATAGTTCTAAACATTCTTCTTAAATTTCATCATTTTTATGTTTATTTACAAGCACGAAAGATAATTTATTGTTTTCAACAACTTCTGTGCTTTTGAATTTAGAAGATTTTCGCTTTTGAAGTTTTCTAAAGAATCAGTTTTATTATTTTTGAATTTGTTTTTTATATCACAATTATAAAGAACAATCTAATGTCATTTGTTCTATTATCCATAAACCTTACTATCTGAAAATTTGTCAAATAAATTTACATTAATGAAATTTTAATATTCTGTCAAAGCCTAAACAGAACTGCATATTTTGATTAGCTATTTGTGTGTTATACCTACATTGATTGTTCTGACTAATTCTGTAAGTGATTTGTGTTTTTAGCTGGAACAGACAGGTAGACTGTACAAAGAAGTTGCAGAAAAGGTAGGCCATTGTACACACATCTAACATAAAAAATTATTAGTGTTAAAATAAACAATTATCTCCATTTATATTATTATCAAACAGTCTTAAATCTTTGTTTTCTTTTTTATCACAATTAGTGTTTGCTATTTTAAAATTATGTTGTTCTTGTTGGGGTTTTTTGTGTAATAGCTCAAAACTCTTTCATGGTGTTTATTATTTTGTATTTTTTTTTTTTTTTTTCGCTCATCTCTTTTTTTACTTAAGTTTGTTGGGGTTTTTTTTGCCAAATAATAGATATACCTATTTTTATACCTATTACCATTCTTGTAATCATTAATCAATTTATTATCATTATCATCATTAATATGGCTGCTATTATTACACATACTGACAGTTATTAATCATAAATAATAAATAACATATATTTATTTTATTTTTTTCAGTATTTACCTCCAGATCCTAACGAAATCAAAATATTACGGGGACACAAATTACCTGTCACCTGTGTTGTTGTTACCCCTGACAATAAATTTATTTTCTCTTCGTCCAAAGATTGTTCTATTATAAAATGTAAGTTTATAAATAGATTGACAAAGTTTTGGTTGCCTGTTTTACATTAGAAATATGAAAAAAACCCTCTGATAACTCCATTTAAATTGTTATGTTAATATATAACTGAATTAAATTTGAGTGGTCTCCCTTTGTGATTTTATTTTCCAAGCAATAAAAAGCTAACTAGATTGTATAATCCTTTATGGTTAAGAAACAGAAAGCTATACTAAAATTAATTGGTATATATCTTTTTTGATAGCAGTTACTAAATGTGTACGATAGCCTAGGTTAATAAAATAATTTGTTCTTAAGGACTGGGTACATTTTTTTAAAAAGGCTGAGATTTACATAAATGATTTTAACCTTTTCTGAATTAATTTTGTGATAGTGTTAATTTCATGTTTTAATATAATATAACACTTGAAAAACTGTTTTATTTTAAATATGAACAAAAAATATATGTTTATATATTTCTTTAAAAGAGTGCACGATACTTAAGAAATATTTATTTACATCTTCATCTGAATTTTGTTCAGAATTTGAAAAAGAAAAATGTGTATTTACTGTATATGTTTGTGTGTGATATATATATATATTTATGCTTTTAATCTTATATTTTGAATGTATGTATCTTTGTACCTATGTTAAATGTTAATAATGAGAATATAATTGTTTTGATTGTTATTCCAGGGAACATAGAAGAAAGTAAAAAAGTTCACACAATTCACGGAGGTCGCAAGGGCACAGAGAAAAAACACAAAGGTCACACAGGTCATGTGTTAAGTTTGGCAATCTCTTCAGATGGAAAATTTTTGGTAAGTATTCATTGTTTGAATTATAAAATAACATAGTCTTGAAATGTTAACAAGTTAACAACAATAACAAAAAATAAATCAAAAATTACAATCCCTAAGCTCTTTTGCATCCTTAAAAGAGAAGATTTTATTAATCTTGTTAATATCTGTGAAAAATAAAGATAATATAAATGTTCTTTAATGTTAGAATGCCACTTTCTTGTGTTATTTGTGAAATATGAAAATGTAACAAAAGACATCAGTTACTTCTACTGCATCTTTACCTTGTTTTCAAATTTTAATTGTTTTATATTTTAAATAACTTATAATTATGTATAAAAAAGAAAAGCGGTATGTCTGTTTTTGAATTATTATTATTATTATTATTATTATTTAAAAATTACTCTTAACAAAGGATATATTTTAAGACAAATGCTCTTTGATTTTTTTTATCTACACTATTTGTTAGAAACATCAGAGGAGCTCTGAATATAATTATCTGTTTAATTTCGTGCCTTGTAAATTTTTTAAAACAGATATTTATTTCTTTGATGCAGGTGTCTGGTGATGTCAACAAATTAATTCATGTTTGGAACCCTGACAACTGTGAGTTGCTGCACACATTTGAAGGACACAGAGGCCCTGTGACGGTAAGTCTGAGTACCTATTTCCAGAGATGATGAGCACGTTCTATACAGTATTCTGTACAACTAGTTATTTAAACACCACAGTGTGTGCTGAATTATTATTTGTAATTTTCCCTGTAAAGAAATCTGATAAAATAATCAAATAATTACTGAATATTTGTTTAGCCAACATGTCATTTCTTACTTAATATTATATGTTGGGAATTTATTATTATTATTATTTTTATTGTTGTTGTTGTTGTTGTTGTTGTTGTTGTTGTTGTTGCTACTACTATTATTATTATTATTATTATTATTATTATTATTATTATTATTATTATTATTATTATTATTATTATTATGATCATCATTGTCATTATGTTCACTATTCTCCGCAGCATGAATTTTCTGTTATTTGCTATATCCGACTGAAATTCAGAATTTATTATTAATTTATTATATATAAAGAGAAAGTTTTCTCATTTCAGGGTCTGTCATTTAGAAAGGGTTCACATCAGCTGTTCAGTGCATCCATGGACAGATTTGTTAAAGTGTGGAATGTTGATGAAATGTCCTATGTAGAAACTCTGTAAGTTTAAATCTTTACCCAGTTCACTTTTGTTTTTTATGCTGAAGATACTAACCGTCCAGTACATTTAGCTGACCCAAAGGTAGGTCAGAAGAGGGTCCCCTTTTGGTCAGATAAATGTGCTGGCTAGGTGTTTTTCTCTGCATTAACTTGTATGGTGTTAAATGAGGTGTCGATATCTTTTTTAAAATAATTATTTAACACCATTTTATCTGCTGTAATTGTTTAATCTTAATAACTGTCAACATAGTTTTATGTCCATTGAACTGTCAACATTTGATATCCATGGGAAATGTCAACAATTTTATATCCATTAACTGTCAGTATTTGTTTATACAAACATGGAACAGTCAACATCTTTTACATCCACATGAATTGTCAACATTTATTTATATCAACATTGGCTATCAACTTTGTTTATATTGGTGTGAGCTGTCAGCATTTTTTTATATCCATATCGTCTGGTATTTTATATATGCACTTGAACTGTCAACATTTGTTATATATCCACGTGAACTGTCAACATTTGTTATATATCCATGTGAACTGTCAACATTTGTTATATATCCATGTGAACTGTCAATATTTCTTGCATACACGTAAACTGTCAACATTTGTTATATATCCACGTGAACTGTCAACATTTGTTATATATCCATGTGAACTGTCAACATCTGTTATATATATATATCCATGTGAACTGTCAACATTTGTTATATATCCATGTGAACTGTCAATATTTCTTGCATACACGTAAACTGTCAACATTTGTTATGTATCCAACTGAACTGTCAACATTTCTTATAGTCATGTGAACTGTCAACATTTGTTATATATCCACGTGAACAGTCAACATTTGTTATATATGCATGTGAACTGTCAACATTTGTTATATATCCATGTGAACTGTCAACATTTGTTATATATCCACGTGAACTGTCAACATCTGTTATATATCCATGTGAACTGTCAACATTTGTTATATCCACATGAACTGTCAACATTTCTTATATCTGCATGAACTGTCAACAGTTGTTTATCTACCTGAACTTGTTTTGTTTTTCTGCAGATTTGGTCACCAGGACTCCATCACGGGGATTGACAGTCTGACCAGGGAGAGGGCAGTGTCCTGTGGTGGGCGTGACAACAGCATCAGAATCTGGAAGATCATAGAGGAGTCCCAGCTGCTTTTCCTGGGACACGGGTGAGATTTGATCAGAGCCACACCCTCATTCGTATTCACCCTGGCATCACCCCCACCTGGTCACAAACTTAAAGAATACATGTATTTATACATAAATACACACACATTCATACTATATTATGTGAATGAGTGAATATTATACTCAGTTCTACTGGTTAGGTTTACTGACAGAATTCTAAATTGCTATTTGGACAAAGATAAAGATGTTATTGGATAAAGATAAAGATTTTATTGGAGAAAGGTAAATACGTTATTGGACAAAGATGAAGATGTTATTGGACAAAGATGAAGATGTTATTGGATAAAGATGAAGATGTTAAGGTTTGTAAAAAGAGAGTACAGCTGGTGTGTTTTGTTTCAGGTCTTCAATAGACTGCGTGTCTCTCATAAACGAATCAAACTTTGTGTCTGGGGCAGACGACAAGTGAGTGTGATCTTTTGTTACTGTTATTGTATTGTTGTTATTACAATTATTATTATGATTTTATATATATATATATATTATTTGTTATAAAAAAAATGGTAATTAAAACTTTTTAAAATAAAATGTAAAAGGTATATGTGTTTTCCTGTATAAAATATATAAATTTCTGTTCATTAATGTTCACTTTTGATTTTTTATGTGTGTTTTTGTGCTATTTAACTATATATAGAATATATTATTTAGTGGTTAATAGAAAATATTTCCTAACAGGAAAACACATATACCTTTTATATTTTATTATTTTACAATTTTTTTTATAATTGTTAGTTATATCTACATAATATTATTATTTTAATATTAAGTTAAAAAAAAAATTTTCTTAATTTGTTAGTGATGTAAAAACATGATATAAATATTTTATGTATACAAAATGTATTGATTATTTTTTCAGTTTGGGGGTAAAGCAGAGCTAATTTATTTTTTAAATGTTTCTTTGAAAGTGACTGTGAATTTGATTATTTCCCCAATGTTTTCAGTAATTTTGATAACAACAGACAACTTTGTCATTAAAATTTTGTCTCTGAATAATTTCATAATCAAACACTTGGATATACATGAACAGAAAATACATCTGAGATTTCACATTCATCTCAGAAATCAGTTTGCAGTAGTCTGAAACAGTTAAATTCCTTAAAGAGCGGAGTCTAGTTAAATTTTAAATATTTAATTTAATTTACTGACAATTTATTAATAATATTCATGGAGATTTACGTACATACGTAGACTTTGTGAAATATTGTACTCGGTTCACAACATTGGTTGTAATGTTTTCGTGTTTGTTAATATGAGTTAATGAGATGAGTTCTGTGTGTTCTCTGCAGCTCTATTTCTCTGTGGGGAGTGTTCAAGAAGAAGCCACTGTTCACTGTTAAAAACGCTCACACCAGTCAGAACGGGGAATCACGTGTCCATGAAGAAAACTGGATCACATCCATCTCATCCATGCAGTACACAGATCTGATTGCGTCAGGTGGCGTACATTTTGTTACCTACATACATACACAGACACACCCACATAGATAGATGTGTGAATGTGTCTAGATATATATATTACAGATTTATTATTATCACTTGTAGTACTACATTAACTGTTATTATTATGATTACTACTACTGCTACAGTACTGGTACTACTACTATTATTATTGTAATTATTATTATTATTATTATTATTATTATTATTATTATTATTATTATTAATGCTGTTATTATTATGATTACTACTACTGCTACAATACTGGTACTACTACTATTATTATTGTAATTATTATTATTATTATTATTAATGTTATTATTATTATTATTATTACTATTATTACTACTATTATTATTATTACTATTATTACTATTATTATTATTATTATTATTATTATTATTATTATTATTATTATTATTATTATTATTATTATTATTATTATTATTATTATTATTATTATTATTATTATTATTATTATTATTATTATTTTTATTATTATTATTATTATTATTATTATTATTATTATTATTATTATTATTATTATTATATGTTTTATTTCAGCAGGGTCTCGAGATGGCTGTATTAGGTTCTGGAAGTGTGGTGAAGATTTCAAGTCACTAAAACAAATCTTCTCTGTACCCGTGGTATGTAACGAGCAATTTTTCTTTTCTTACTTCATAACTATTTCATTGTATGAGTCTGACATAACATGCTAACAATATTACACCTACCAAGCCATTTATCCAGCATCCAGAATAAAACCCATCAACTTTACAAACTGTAGAGCTTTCTTTTTTAGCTTCCATGACACCAGTTCTAGTGAGAGTGTTGTGTGTACAGCTGATGATCCTCTCACAATGAATTATTATTTGTTTCAGTGTTATTCTCATTTTGAAATTATTACTTTGTCTACAGTACTAGCAAAACTGCAGCTTGTTAGTGAAAAGAATATTCTATACAAGAATTGTGAGAACTAGATCAAAGAGACCCTTCTTTAGAAGTGTATTGATTTGTTAAGTACAGTTTCGTTCTTTATTTTTCATCATTTACGTTATATTTTAAGTAAAGATTTAACCTGTATCTGGAAATCTGACAAATCTAGAAATCCAAACCACCTCAAATCTCGACCTTACATCATAAATGGTTTGATACCTGTACAAGAAGTAAATAATCATTTAACCAAATTTTCACTCAGTCTGATAAATAAAAACTCTCCAATTACTGAGGTGAGTGGTATTGTCGTGAACTGAAGATTTGACTTAGGTTGAAAGTCACTTACACCCAGGCAATGAATGCACTGGACTTGTATGTATCTTCTACAGTACCTCAGACTCTTTTATGTAACTCACTATAGTACGGCTGTTAAAGGTACCCTGGAAGTCAAAGTGTTGATATTTTATGTCAGAAGAAACCCAATAGTTTGATTGCATAGGCTGCATTTTTTGATTAATTAAAAGTGATCTTGTAGTATTTGCGAAGCAGTAGTTAGATGTGGGTAAAAGGCATGCTATTAAAACGTATATCAGAAAGATATATTTCTTTTCTTGATCAGAACTGTTAGAATATTTAATATCACTGGCTGTTGTCAGATATTTAGATCTTAGAGGAATTTGTTATTTTTATTATATATTTTTCATTTTTTTTTTTTATTATTTTTTGATCTTTATTTTATTGATTTTTTATTATTATTATTATTATTTTTTTTTTTTTTTTTTTTTTTTTGAAGCTCTTAGTTTTCAGCAAAAAAATGTATTATTTTGAACATTTTTTTTTTTTTTATATATATATATATATATATTTAGTCCTCAATTCAAATATTTAACCATAATTACTTTTTTCTTTTCTTCTTTATTTTTTTTATATTTTTCTTTTAATAAAATAAAATATATAAAAAAAAAAAACCTACCTAGATTAATATCATAATTTATATTTATGAATGTTTTATATTTCTTTTTATTATTTCTTTTTTTTTATTATTCTTATTTTTTTAAATTTATTTATTTATTTTTTTTGCTTTTCTTATTTATTTATTTATATTTTGATGATATATTATAGCTATAAAAAATGTTTTTTTTTTGTTTTTTTAAATATTTTTATTAATTTATTTTCAGTATACACAATTTAGCATTTTGATAAAGAGAAACAAAAATTAAATTCTGGAAAATGTTTGTTCAGTTGTTGATTCTTAAATTCTATCATAAAATGTTAAAATAATAGATAGATAGATAGACAGATAAATAATTAAGCCATTAATTTAATTTGTTTTATTTTTTGCACTTTTATATATTTTTTTTAATTACAAGTTTATTGCTTAAAAAAAAAAAAAAAAAAAAAAAAAAAAAAAAAAATCATTAAAAAAAAAAAGAAGAAAATGTAATTTAAAAAAAAATAATTATTATTTTATTTTTTACATAAAACTTAATATGAAACTTAATATTAATTTACTAATATTATTTGTTTTTAAATTGAATTAAAAAAAGATAATAAAATATTTTCAAGAAGAAAAAAATAATTCCAGATTTTGATTTACATACTGAACCCCCCACCCAAAAAAAAAAGAAAAAAAAAAAAAAAAAAGAAGAAGATTTATAAAATATATGTTTGGTGTTTTGTTCGAAAAGTAAAGTCAGATGGGAGGAGTTCCCCACATCCAGAAAATAACAGTGTTTATAACAATGCTCTTACATACACCTTAGAATTAATATCAATTATATTAACCAGATACGGTGTGTGTGTGTGTGTGTGTGTGTGTGTGTGTGTGTGTGTGTGTGTGTGTGTGTGTGAACCCACTTTAAACAAAATATCAAAATTGGCTGAAATTTAGTATGTGGCCATAGGATTTCAAAAAATGCAGAATATAATTTAGACAGTGGTATCACCAAAATTTCCCTGTAAGCAAAAGTTATAAATATATAAAATAAAAAAAAAAATAATATATATATATATTCAATTTTTTTTTTGTAGTGAAGCTAAAAACTAATTTAAAATGTTATTAATATTATGGCAAACGTTTTAGCAGCAGTTAATAATAATAATAATAATTAAAGAATAGAATAAAGGAAATCTAGTAATGAGAGTTACACATTATGTATAATCTAATCATCAAAAATTTTTCTGCACAGAATTCTTATGATTCTGCATTACACGACACCATTCACTTTACATTCTATAAATTATAAAATTCAGATTTCTCTTTTTCAGAAAGGCTTTGTGAACAGTTTAAAGTTTTCCAGTGATGGGCGGTTCCTGGTGGCCGGGGTGGGTCAAGAACATGGGCTAGGGAGGTGGTGGAGACAGAAGGAAGCCAAGAACTGTGTGTGTGTCATTTCCTTACACAAGAAAAACAATGAAAAGACATGAAACAAAAAACACAAAATAGAATAAGTAAATAACTGTATGTAATAAAAAATATTGTTTTTATCTATTTTGAAGTTTTGTTTTATGTGTATTTAGAATGAAGGATGAGTATTTAAATTAATGACATTTGTATATTTTGTCTGCAGTTTGGTGGAGTCATACTTGTTCATAGTTACGAACCTTAGGGATAATGAGAGAGGTTTTTTTTTTAATTATTTTTATTCTTTATTATTATTATTATTATTATTATTATTATTATTATTATATTACTAATTATTATAACTCAAAAGACAAACACATACCTTTGTCTTTGAGTAGAGCTGAGAACATGCTATGGTGAAAACTGATTTTGTATATAATTAATTGTGTGCATTGTTGTTATATATATATATATATATATGTAAAATTTAATTTCTACCGTTGTATGGTAAATTTTTTGTGTGTTAATCTTCTGGTTCAGTTGTTCTCAGGCTGCCATAATTCTAATTTTACATTTTATTTAATACCAACAAATATACAGACAGTACACAGTACAGATTTTTCATGTTATTAAATTCTTCCCTTCTGGAACCAGAATGGATTACTGACCTTAGCAAGCAAAAAACCAGTTCTTAAGCATCTGAGATGTGGTCACAGAATCAGTTCTTGATAATTGCATTTTGCAGTGTCTTTATCCAGTTTATAAATGTCCCATGCTTATAATCCATAGCATCCTCATAGCACACACACACACACACACACACACATATTTCGCATAATAAATTTTAATGTACAAAAAACACAAGGGTGTTAAATGTTCATTTACTTATGGAAATATGATATAACAACTACAGAATGTAATTTATAAAAACGTAATAACATCAGAAAAAAAAAAAATTAATAATAAATAAATAATAATAATAATCTATGCCGGTAATAGAGTCCATTTATCTGCCTTTCGGAAAACCGCTATCTGAAAAGTTCTGTTCATCATTTTTCATTGAGTTTTAAAATGTATATTAAGTCAAGAAGCTTCTCGTATAGATTTTTGAAGGTTATATTTCATTTATTAAGGATTCTATTATGTATAGAGTTGAAGTTGTCACTAGAATACGGTACAGCACTTTTTTAAAATTTATAAATCGGTTTGCACGTGTGGTTTAATTATAGTGCATCTGTGAAATTCAATTTCTTTAATCTTGTGAATGCGACTGTACGCGTGATATACATTTACATGATGTAAACCAAGATCTTACATTTCTTTACACTGTTTTGTAAATTATTAAGTACGTAGATATTTCATAACAACCCTGTATATTGAAATAAAATAATAATAACAACAACAATAATAATAATAATAATAATAATAATAATAATAATAATAATAATAATAATGATAGGAATAACAAGAAGAATAATAAATAAATAAATAAATAAAAAAACAGAAACTAAATATAAAATAATAATATTATTAATAAATAAATAAACAAAAATATATATATATAAAATATTTAAATCGGCAAAATTAGTTGTGTATACTGCTCGTAAAAAAGATGACATTTTTACTTTTTATTATTTTGTATTTATTATTATTTATTTAAACTCCAACATTATTATTAGTAGTAGTAGTAGTACTGTCGTTGTTACATTCATTATTATTAACTACAACTTGAAAAATATATTTTACATAAATAAACACATATTACATATAATAATAATAAATTAGTTTAGAAAAATAAAAAAGGGATAAAAAGGTACATTTCCTGAAAGAAAATGTATATTCTTTTTTATTTGTAAAAATTATTTTAAAAACAATAATTAGTCCAGATTCGATTTAAACTATACACAGTTGCCCTGGGTTCGATCATACATATAAACAGTTTAATTTATGTACATGACAAAAAATTATATATATATAAAATACATATGAATTTATTTAAAAGAGAGAGAAAAAAAAAACTAGTATTTATTTACCAAAAGTTTACTGTAGTCATAAATTCTTTAAAAAAAAATTATTATTATTTTTTGTTAAAATAGAGAAAAAAAATCAGTGAGAGACAGACCAGACAGGCAAACAGGCAGACAGACAGACATTTCTTCTGTAACTGTGAAAACAGAACGAATGCGAAATACACAAAGTTTACCGAAACCGAAAATCATATCATTTCTATCGTACACTGAAAAATATTTGAAACAGATGATTTTTAAAACTTTAATTTGATTATGCATGCAGTATTATTTCTTTTCTTCTTTTATTAAAACCCAAACAACAAAACAAAAAGAATATAATAAAAAAAAATAATAATAATTAAAATAAAATATAGAATAAATATATAAATAAATAAATAAATAAATAAATGCTACTTTGATGTTAAATTATGGTAAAGTAGATTTAATCTCCTGAAATTAGAAAACAAAAAACAACAACAACAAAAATATAAAATTATATAAAATAAAAAAAATAAGTAAAAAAATAAATAAGAAATAAATCAAATAAGAAATGAGTAAAATAAATAAATATATAACAAATAAAAAACACCACCACCATCAATAATAATAATAATAATAATAATAATAATAATAATAATAATAATAATAATAATAATAACAAATAAATAAATAAATAAATAAATCAAAATCAAAAATATAAAAAATACTATACTGCTGAAATGTAACTTAAATAATAAATAATTCCAACAAGAAATAAAAATAAATAATAAAGCAAAATAAAATTAGAATCACCACTAATAAGTATAAACTTCAAAACATTTTGTCGAAACAGACATATACAAGCAAGTTTATTTTCGTATCAAGCAAAAACGTTTGATATCGTTCATATAAAACATCCGTAGACCTGACCCTTGGGTTGGAGAATATTCCATTAGCTATTGCAACAGTGACAACGTACATACAGAGCCAAATTCATCTTCCGTTGCTGTAGTTGTTGTTATTATCATTTTAGGTTTCACGACGTCGTAGTAGTCGTTGCTAATCCAGCGAGTGTTTCCAGTTTTTGTATTGTAAATGTATCTGCTTTTTGTTACTGGAAGATAACGTCACAGGATCGACAAACATTTATTTATTTATTTGATGTTGTTACAAGCTGCCCTGTTTTTACGACGGTTTGATTAAATCGGCCGCTTTGCGATTTACAGAACATATCCCGAATAATAATAATAATAATAACCGCTTAAAAAAAAAAAAAAAAAAAAAATTTCTTCAATTATTTGAAACAAAAAGAAATTTAAAACATATTTTCACTGATGCGATTGGCTTTGAAAGATTTGAGACGTCGAAAGAGGGCGCCACAGTCAAAATCAATCAGTCATTCCAAACATTACCAGAAGAGATCGGACTGGGTGCATTTGTAGAACAAAACATTTTGGAATTGATTTTTGATAGAAAAAAAAAGAGAAGAAAATCACATTTTGTATATATAATACAGAGTCGGGTTAGGTCTAAAATTTCTATCAGGAAACAGGCTCAGATGTAGGCTAAACTCAAAACACAAGACAAAGGAAACGAACAAAAGCAAAGATTTTACGCCATATTTAAATCTTTTCAAAATCCATGAAATGATTTTATTTTTCTTCATTTTCTGTTCTTTATTTTTTATTGTTTATTTATTTATTATTATTATTATGAGTTTTCTTATTTTTCAGTTATTTTCAAAGTGAAAGACCAGTGATTTGGGGGCAACCGATATCCCTGTTGGCTACTAGTACAACAGAACGCTTCAGCGCAGAAATGATAACTCATCAGAAACGTAAAACAAGGGCGGCCTGTGTTTCTGTTTTCATTACTAATATTTATATATTTATTTTGTTCCTTGGATATAATTTAAAAAATTTTAATTACAGCTTTATTTATTTATCCATTTATATATATATATATACATTGTTCAAAAATAAAATAAACATAAAATTAATTTTAAAAGAATTTATTGAATTTTGTATGCGTGCGTGAGTGCGTGTGTGTGTGTTTATTTAACAAAATCTCCAAACAGCAGTAAGAAAAATAAAATCAATTTAAAGCATAACTTTAGTATTTCCACACATGTTACTGACTCGAAAAATATTTTTAAAAAACCCAATAAAGATAAAATAAAATAAAATAAATAAATAAAGAAATGTTTGTTAGAAAAGCCAATCCAAACGAAGCAAATTAAAAACGCTTAATAAAAATAAAAACAAAACGAGCAAATAAAGTGATTTTTTCTTTTCTTATTTTTTCTACAAACATTTTTTATTTATTATTTTATATTATTGTTTTTATTTTTTTATTTTATTTTTATATATGACTAAATGATTAAATATCTGATGTATGACAGACACAAAGACAAAAGATATATAAGAAAGGTTTATCTAAAATTATCGATCTTTACATTTTAATCGATGATATATTTGTTTTATATCCCCATAAACAACAAAAGCATTTCTGAATTATCTACTTTAATAAATAAATACGATTATATAATAATTTATTGTTAATAGACATTTTAATTCTTGTGTTATAATTTATTTGCGATGAAAATATCTTTGTCTTTTTTTATTTAATATTTTAAATAAGTGAGGGGAAAAAAAGAGTTAAAATTCATTAGGCAAATACATTAAGAGAAAAAATAAAAAATAAAAAGCGAAATAAAAATTGTAAGTAAAGTTAACAGTAGAGTAATATTAAATTTTTAGTACACAAATGAAATAAAACAATTTATAATCATAATAATGTAGATGATTAAAAAATATATAATGAGATTGTTAACAATATGGGCTGAAAGTAAATAAATGAATAAATAAAGAAAGAAAAAAAAAAAAAAAAAAAAAAAATAAAAGAAAAGATGTTTTTTGGTTAATGATTATCCTGTACAGATATGTACAGATATGAAAATTTTTTTTAGTTTTTTTTTAAATACAAACAATTGATGCTATTTACAACTATTCTTACCCTTTGAGTAAGGGCACGTTGGTTCATAAACTGTATGTACATGTGGGTGGGTGAGAGAGAGAGAGAGAGAGAGAGAGAGAGAGAGAGAGAGAGAGAGAGAGAGAGAGAGAGAGAGAGAGAGAGAGAGAGAGAGAGAGAGAGAGAGAGAGATTTAATAGACCTCTAAAATAATGTTTGAAATTATTAGTGTACTCTGTAACTAAAACAGATAATTTAATATTGATATATGTCAGTGTATATTAAATTTGTTGGAACAAATCTTAGTGGGTTACATTATGCATTAAGCAGTCCAACAAGATTAATGTTACTGCATTTATTAATTTTGTAAGGCCTGAAAATTATTATTATTATTATTATTATTATTATTATTATTGGAATAGATGAAATACATCATTTAATATTTTGCATATGGTAAATATGTAGTATGTTTACAGAAGTATCCAGATTAAAACAACAATAAAAAATAAATAAATAAATAACAAAGAAAGATAGATAGATAGAAAGATCACAAACTGAAACATAAGTATAAATAATGTTTTAGAAAAAGAAAGTTAGCGTGAACCGTATTTAGAAACAATAAATAAAAACTGCAAAAGCGATGCATCCATGATGGAAAAATTACAACAACAAAAATAAAGAGTTAAACGAGGTCAGCCAAGAATGTACGTAACACTATTGTTTTTACTGACGATTGGTATATTTCACTTAGTCTGCTGTTCAATCTGGTTGTCTTTTGTTCTCTTTGTTTTCTTTTTTCTTCTTTCCGTCTCAGTCTTCCCAGCTGAATCGAGTCTTCGACAGATGAGGCGGGAGATTCTGAGACGCCTTCTGCGTCAACTTGGTAACGTTTAATTCATCAGGGGCAGTATTAAACGCCTTTTTCGGTTTTCGAGACACTTCCTGCAGCTTGTATTTACCTCTTTGGGCTATACCCTTAGCCCAGCTCGCGTAAAACGGATCTCTCGCTACTACGTCACGTGCTGTTGGTATCACGTGCGGTATTGAACTTTGACCGTGCCAGGAAAGGCGCTGACTGGTTAATGCTTTCAGCGATGGGCTGGATGACCCAATGGACTGCAGTTCGTCCTTCACACTCAGGCTGTCGTTTCCTGGGGGCGAACTGTCAGCTTGCGACATGGAAGCGATAGACTCGGTACTGCGACAAAGAGCAGACGGACGGTCTTTTTTGCCGGGCGACATGAGTTCATTGTAGCTGTGGTGATGAGACGGTTTCTGATTCGCCGTTAGAGATGAAAATCGCGATCTCGTCTCAGCGTCATCAGTAGCAGAAGACAGCTTTAGAAATGTCTGTTTTTTCTCAGCAGACGTTGGCTTCGTTTTTGCAGCATTATAACTGAAAAGGCTTGGTTTTATAAAAGGAACTGAGCGAATTTCGTCTGTTTTCGTTGCAATTTTTTCCTCAGGCTTGTCGTCTCTTTCCGACACAGTTTCGGTAACATTCGACTGTTTTCGTTCTGCGAGTGGTGTTGAATTTACCTCCCTCCGAACTTCTCCCGTCTTGGTGTTATAGGCATATGGTTCTTGTGTTGCTGTAAAGGCAAACTAGTTTAAAATATTCTACACATTTTCGGTGATTATCCAATTGCATGTTTAAAACAGATTGATTAAATTACTGAATATTATTATTTATACTTTAATTTCACGTAAATTAAATTATATTATGATGCATCAATGCTTGTAGATTTAACAAATATTCATCATTATATAGACTGACTTGAGAAAGCTGTTTAAATACGCGAGTTTAAAGATTAGGCATTGCCTACACTTACGCATATTTTAAGAAGCAGGAATGAACAGGGAATTCCCTTTAAATTCTGGTTAAGTGCAGTTTAACTAATATTACTCTATAACTAATATAAAATATATTATATTGATTTGGTCGTTTTTTTTTTTTTTTTTTTTTTTTACTATACTTGCTACTAATATATGTAGTTAAGTGAACAGTTAGAAAATGAAGATATTAGGGAAAGTAACGTCATCACGATATTAATATGATTTAAATAATTATTAAGTTACTAATTCTTGAAGATTTAACGAAAGATTTCTTCTGTAAGTCGACTTGAATGATATATTTTCCTTGTTCTTAGCTTAGGTCTCCCTACTCTTTTCGTCCATTTCAGGTTTTATTTATTAGTCGAATATCGGCTACATGTATTTGGTTAAGGTTTAATGTGGTTATAAAGCACTGTTAAACACCAAAGCAAGCCTGGAATTACGAACTAAACCGAAAATAAATTATGTTAATTAAGCTTTCCGCTTTAAAGCGGAATCATTTTAAATTGAAAATTGGATTAGATTACTTTTTATAAATTAATGAAGAACTCGTTCTTTATAAGCGTTACGACTTATAAGCATTAAAACCAAAATAAAATAAAAATAAATAAATAAATAAATAAAAAATAAAACGTTATTATTTGCCAAATTTTATTTTGTTAGACTAAATTAAAACGATTTGTTATGATTTTAAAACAAGCAATTGCTTAAACTTTAGAAATTTCAGAAAAATATTTATTTTATTTTATTTCGTTTTATTTTATTTTATTTTTTAATTATTTATTTATTTTCACCCAGTTAAGCTTTGAATGATCCATGAAATAGTAAATCACCTTCGTTGAAACCGACTCCGTCGAAGGTTTTTCCCTCGATGATTAGCGGCTGATCTGTGAACAGGGAACCTGACCTCGTTTTCGTCGAAGTGGGTCGACTGCTCGTGGCTGATTCTTCAATTTCGTCAACGTCATCAAGCTCCATCGCCGAATTTTTGTCTTCTTTCTCCGCCAGCTGAATTTAACATTAATTAATTAATGTTTCTTTAAAGATAATGGATTTTATTATTATTATTATTATTATTATTTTAAAATTGTATGTTTTAAACGCGTTTTCTTAAAGTCGGCAAAACAAGTTTAAAATATTTAAATAAATATAAAAAACAAACTAAAGTATGATCTCTCTCTCTCTCTCTCTCTCTCTCTCTCTCTCTCTCTCTCTCTCTCTCTCTCTCTCTCTCTCTCATTATTATTGTTATTATTTATTTATTTATTTAAATACGAAAGAATGCAGCTATCGCTATACAAAATCAATGTTGAAATCATTTTTTACCGGTTTTGTCTTTGCTAATTCCTTCTTAGTTGTTTTCTTGGGTCCACTCTTCGACGTTGTTATTTGTGTTGCAGCACTGGTTGTATCCGCAGACTTTACTTCCACCGGTGCCTGTGTCGCCAACGACATGTACGAACTGATATGATAAGGAGGTGGAGGCGATCTGATGACTTCATTGACTGCCAATGCTGAAGTATAAACAGAAATGATAAACTGAGTACATTCATCACTAACTCAAATGTTAACATTTAAATTCAGTTATTAGCCATATTCGTTTATTAACACACAATAGCTCAGATCTCTCTGCCTTTCAGTAGCTGAGAAAATCTTTCCGTCTGAAATTAACTGTTCCAAACACACATTGTTTATACCTGTCAAATACGTTTGTTAGCACGTACGTGCATACAGTTATTTAGCAAGATATTTTGATTGTAAACGCAAACAGAGATTCTGAATTATTTAAGTGTTCAGTTTATTCTCTTAGCGGTGTTGTTAAAAATAACTGAAACAGTCACTTACGAAAGTAAAAACAATAAAATTATGTCGTTGTTCTCTTGATTACAAATATTACTTTTTTTCTCCTCCTCTGTAGCTAAACAGCTTTTCCTGTGTTCTGTGATGATCTTATCAGCTAAAAATCTGAAAGATCTGACTTGAAACAAAACAGTTTTGTACCTTTTGTCGACTTCATTTCTGGAAGCGTTGTGGACGCTGGGGCTACTGGTGAAATCACAGATATTGGCGGTGATAATGTGCTCTGTATGACACAGAATAGAGATTACATTTATTTATAAACAACAACCACAGCGACAACAGCAATAATAGTAATGGCGATAATGGGAGTGATGACTGTAATAGTAGTAGCAGTAGTAGCAGTTTTTGTTGTTGTTGTAGTGATAATGATGGTTATGATGATAATAATTACAATAATAATGATAATGATTATGAAGATAATAGTATGATGCTGAACATGATGTTTAAGATGATAATATTTTCAACGAGTGTTTTTTTATTTTATTATTATTATTATTATTCTGTTCTAGAAACATACAGCAGTTTATACCCTTTATGAAACTCTATACTTTAGTGAGCAGATATACAGATATCCAAAAATGCACGACAGGGAAAGACAACGTGAAAGAAGTACAAGAATATTTTACCTCAAACTTCTCAAAGGCGAATTTGTTTTTCGCGTCTGAAATTAAAACAGTAATGAAATCATTATTTAAATCCATTCAAACACTATTCCTTTTTTCAGAACGATAAAAGTATTCAGCTTAATCAAACTGAAATTACCGATTTCATCGATACGTCAATTGTTATATCGATATACCGATATTGCGACATATCCAACTATCAAAAGTTATTTCTATATTTCTACCAATATGTCTAATTTGGATTATTTCTATAAATATGTTTAATATATTAGATATAAAGATTATTTTTATTTTTATATATATTATATAAAAAGACTAATATCTTGATCGATCTAATAACGTACGCGGATATATCGACAAACCTTTATCGCAATAATCGTGATCATTTATCGATTATATTTATTGATATATCTCTTATATAGATTTATCTATTTTAGTATATCGATATATCGATCTTCCTTACTGTTCTGGTCACTGAGGTGATATTGTGTTTCTTCCTGAAAGAAAGAAAAAATTATATTATTTTTAATACATTATTTAATTACATTTTTTTATTAATAACGTTAACATTTTTCACCTTTCCTATTCTAAATTATTTGCATTTCTAATAAAATATTTGTTTATTCAAAATAGAAATATATAACATTAAGTGCATTACTATAATTATTTAACGCTGATTTGAAGACGAACTCGTTATTTTGATTATTCTTAACTATATGTTTTATTTTTTTTTTAATTATCATTTTTTTAAAGTTTCGTGAGAGAAGGATGTAGGTGCCATTGTGTTTGTGAATCTGTATGTGCGTGTGTGTGACTGTTCTTCTTTGATTATACGAAGAATTTTTTCAAGTTCTCGTTTTATACGTTTTATTTTATATTATTTTTTTTTTTTTTTTTTTTTTTATTATTATTATTATTATTATTATTATTATTATTATTATTATTATTATTATTATTATATTTAAATTATTATTATTTTATAATTTTTTAAAAATTTATCTTTATTATTTATTAATTTATTATTGTTATTATATATATATATATATATATTATTTATTTATTTATTTATTATTTTCCATTGTTTTTTTTTTATTATTATTATTTTTTTTTTTTTTTACTATAAGTGATAATTACTACATGGAACCAAATGGTCTCTTTAAATGTTATGCAACGTGATTGTTTTACTATCATACTAATTTATTCACTAATTTATGACAATGTACTAAAAACTTGGAGTGTATTTAGACCGTCTAACATCTATCCGCCACAAACAGGCTTTAAAATGACATTTTCTATAACCTAACAGGGCACGTTCTTATCTTTCAAGATTTTTAAATATCTTTATACAAACATGTTCTTCTTCTTCTTGCAGTACAAGCAACACAACACCAGGAAGACCACAGTAACTAAAATAGTGATGGCAATAAGAACGATAACTGCGATTCCTTCCGTCGAAGACAGGAAGTCGGTGGCGCTGCTGTAACCCGCGTCACTGTACGGCGTGACAAGTTCGATAAGCAAGCCCGATGACGTCAGTGCTAGAATTGGAGTGCCATCTGACGAGAGTTGTAATACCTGAAAACAAACAATAATAGATATATATTTTTTTAATCTCTTGTCATTATTATTATTATTGCTGTTGTTGTTGGCGACACAGCTGCTGTTATTTCTTCTTATTGCTAAAATTCAGAACATAATTTAACCATTGTGGTATATTTTTTATGCAATAATGATGATGATGATGATAATAACATTAAAATAGTAATAATAACAATAATAATAATGATAATAATAATAATATTTACCAGATTGTGGATTTCTAAACGATTATATACAGTATTTAAAAATTTAAATGGACCTATGTAGGTGAAAGAGTACTGTACAAAAAACAAACAAAAAACAACAACAACAACAAAAAAAAAACAATAACAACAATTAAAATAATAATAATTATTATTATCCAATGATATATCAAACAAGAAATTCGCGTAATTTATTCATCAGTCATAACAGATGTTGTCATCAATCATAACAGATGTTGTCATCAATACTGATTTGTCATTTTGTGGACGTCTCGAAGAAGAAGAAGAAGAAGAAGAAAGGAAGAAAATAAGAAGGCTGAACTGAGTTTTGTTGATAATCTACAACTCGGAATGAAATTCAAACTTATCTAATATGTTTCTTCTATAAATACACTTAAACGAGAGCGTCATGCAAATAATCTTATCTTTCTTTCTTTTTTCTTTTTTTAATAATAATCTCACATTTATAGATATATGACACAAAAAGTAGGTTATGGTCGTTTTTGAGTACAATGTAAATAATAATAATAATAATAATAATAATAATAATAATAATAATAATAATATGATGATGATGATAATGATAATATATATATAATCTCCGTTATACATGCATCTCAGATATTCATCCATGTCTTTTATTATCAAAACTTTATATATATATATATATATATATATATATATATATATATATATATATATCCATTGTCTATCTGTCTGTCTGTCTGACTGTCTCTCAGTTTGTCTATCTGCATGATCAACTACATATACAAAAACCCATCCTTTCTTCCCCGATATATATACATATTAATGAGTAAAAAGAAAGACGCCCCCCCAAAAAAACAAACAAAAAAAAACAACTATTTTATTATTATTTTTATTATTATTATTATTTTTATTTTTATTTTTTATTTTTTTATGTCTATCTATTTTATCACGCTCATGTTTTAGAATCGACACTCCCGAAATACAAAAATGAGATGAGAAAAATGACAGATGATGTTCAGTGCACGATATCGGAACAATAGCTGTCAGTAGAAAACGTATTTAAAGATAACCTGAGTTATCTCAGGTCTTAGTTTGTGCTGTTCCTGACAGAGGTAAGCGAGTCAGCGGTGTTGTCAACGTGTCTGTTGTTTATGTTGTCCATCTTAAATAATGCAGTAGAGTTTACCAATATCATAATTCATTTTTTTAATTATAGCATTCTTGTTGTATCTGTTATTTTAATTTTATATTTATCCCTTAAAAACAAACAAAAATAATAAATAAAAAATTAAATAATAATAATAATAATAATAATAATAATAATAATAATAATAATAATAATAATGAATGAATGAATTAATTAATGAATTAATAATTAATTAATTAAATAAAAAAAAATAAAAAATTCTGAAAAAAATAAATACATGTATTTCTTAAAACTATTCTTTACAACAACAACAGCAACAACAATAACAACAATAATAATAATGATAATAAATATTTGAGATTTTAAAAATGATATTTCCATAAGCTATTATTATTATTATTATCATCATCATCATCATCACCATCATCATCATCATCATTATTATTATTATTATTAATCCTACTGTTATTTGCAGTTTATTGTTATTACTGTCGAAATGCTCGTTGTAATTGGTGTTGTTGTTGTTGTTGTAATTGTTTTTAATATCCTTCTTCTTATTATTATTTCAGTACAAAATGAAGCTTCTGGTATTTCTACTGGCAATTACAGTTGTGTTCGGGTAAATGTCTTCTTTTTGTAAACTGTTTGCTTCGAATCATCCTTATATGGATAACAACAACAACAACAACACCAACAACAGTAACAATAATTAGATAGAATATTTTAATGCAAAATATGTAATTGGGAAGGAATGAATGATATAAAAATTAAATAACATTAACTGACATGTCAAAATCTTATATATATTTATGTATATATAAACATATGTTAACCATTTATATATTTATTCGTTAGTGTGTTTATTTATTTATTTATTTATTTATTTATTTATTTATTTGTTTGTTTGTTTTTGTTTATTTATTTATTTATTTGTTTGTTTGTTTGTTTGTTTATTTGTTATTTAGTCAGAATAGCAACTGTGTCCACTCGAACCACGATCAGATTATAGCTGACAAGGTGGTGGAGAAAGTCTACCATGACATGCACAGAGGGCGTGGTCCGGACGATCCCATTTCCGAGACCGACATTGCCTATGAGTTTGTGGCCAAATTCAACACCGACTGTAAGCCACCATTTCTTAAATTAGCAGCCATTACTTTCAAAACAGAGAAACGCAGTTCACATTAAATGAGTAAATAGTACGTAGTGTCTTAAAAACGTTACGTAACCCTTAGAACGTGTGTTAATGTTATTAAATATACGTTGAAAAGCAGATGACATTAAACACTAAATATGCAGTAGTTCTTGGTAAACACTGAACTGGACATTTTTTCTAAACCGAAGTTTACGTTTATTAAAGAGTATTAAAGCTTACCGAGTAATTCATAAACATTCGATAAGCTTTGAAACCAAAGATAACGCTCATGAAAGGGAATTAACGCTTAGTAAGTAATTTATAAAGCTTGATAAATATTATATATATCAATGCTTAAAATAGAATGCATCACTCTATGACTGAGTCGAAGATAGACAGAGAGAGAGAGAGACAGAGAGACAGATAGAGACAGAGAGAGACACTGAGAGAGGGACATAGAGAGATACTGAGAGAGAGAAAGAGACAGAGAGACAGAGTCAGAGAGAGAGGGACAGAGAGAGACAGAGAGACACTGAGACAGAGACAGACAGAGACACTGAGAGACAATGAGAGAGAGACACTGAGAGAGGGACAGAGAGACAGAGAGAGACACTGAGAGAGAGAGAGAGAGAGAGAGAGAGAGAGAGAGAGAGAGAGAGAGAGAGAGAGAGAGAGAGAGAGAGTTATTAATGACGTGTTTTCGTATTTCAGTCAACTTTCTCGAGGTGACCAGACACGAGTTCATCTCTAGATGGGAACACATATACAGAGACGTCCCCGGCTTCGCCGCTTACATCTTTGAACATCTCGACTCCACCGGCGACGACAAACTGACCGTTGATGACGCCGCTGGCGTCATAGCCGCGATTGATGCTAACAGTAAGTGATCAAATAACAGTAAGTGATCAAATAACAGTAAGTGATCAAATAACGGAACTTCGTGAATTAAATTAATGTTTAATATTACGTTTTTTTTCTTAACTAAATAATTTAAAATTATAAAAATTTTAAGAAATTCTAACATCCAGTAGCTGATAGAATAGAAATATGCTGCAGTAATGTTGAACAAAGCAAACTATAATTTTGTTGAATGATAGGAAAGCAACGGAAATATGACAAACGGGAAGTGTTATCTCGCAGTCTATTTATAGTTCAGGTAGCGAAAGCATTTATTACGAATAAATATTTCCCTTCTTTTCATATCTGATTTAAAAAATATATATATAATAAAAAATAATATTAATAATAAAAAATTTATAAATAAATAAATTAATTAATAAATAACAAAGTAAAACAACAAATTCAATAAATAAATAATGTCGCTACTGATCAATGTCAAAATATGACTTTTTATTAATAATTTCATAACTAGTACACTAGTTTTAAAATGATAGTAAACTATTACAATCACTCCCACTATTGCTACTTTTGTTGTTGTTGTTGTTACTATTATTATTTTAATTACAGAGGATGGCGTGGCCACAGGTCGTGAGTTTGAACTGTGGATGCTGGATGTAAGAACATTTACTTATTTACTTACTTACTTATTTACTTACTTACTAACTTACTTACTTACTTACTAACTTATTTACTTACTTACTAACTTATTTACTTACTTATTTACTTACTTACTTACTAACTTATTTACTTACTTACTTTACTTACTAACTTACTAACTTATTTACTTACTTACTAACTTATTTACTAACTTACTAACTTATTTACTTATTTACTTATTTACTTTACTTACTTACTTACTTACTTACTTACTTACTTACTTACTTACTTACGTACGTATTTACTTCCTGATAAATTCTAACAGGCTGATTTTTCACGTTTCTCTCGTTTTCTCACCAAGCCTCTCTGCCCTCCATTTTTTTTTTTTTTTGTCTCTCTCTCTCTCTCTCTCTCTCTCTCTCTCTCTCTCTCTCTCTCTCTCTCTCTCTCTCTCTCTCTCTCTCTCCAAACCACTTTATTTATTTATTTTCTATATTTTCCTTATATACTGTTTATTTATGTTTTATTTATTTATTTTTTTTCATCTGTTTCTTGGTTTCAGTTGTATCACAACTGCAGACCAGTCGGTTGGTACACCGGCAGCAGAGATTAAACAGTTTGATATTTTTCTCTTTGAGTTTTTTGTTTGTTTGTTTGTTTGTTTGTTTGTTTGTGTTTGCTCGTTTTGTTTCACTTTGTTCGTTTTTGTCGATACAGTCGTATTTTCTTTCGCTATGTCGTTCTATCGATAATTTATATCTATCCATAACAGTATTTTAGCTATCGACTTAGAATGTCCTTAATGGCATTAAGTCGATATATCGATATTACCTTCGTCTAGAACTAAGAAATTTCGTTTAATAATTGTAGTAGAATAATAAATAGTAGTAATATTAAAATATTAGCGGTAGTATAATAAATCATTGTTGTAACAGTAGTAGTGGTAATAGTAATGGTAGTAGTAGTAGTAGTAGTAGTAGTAGTAGTGGTGGTGGTGGTAGTAGCAGTAGTAGTAGTATTAGACCTTGTACAAATAGACCTAACTCTTGTAGCAAAAACAATACTAGTAGTAATATTAGTAATATTAAGTAATAATAATAGCAGCGATTATGCTGATAAAAATATTATATTCTTTCCTTATCACTGTAACGAGCATGAGAAGGCGGGTTACTGTAGTACATTTAACAGGTGTTTATGTATCAGTTTCTGAACGAGAGTTTTTAAATTATAATTTCACAAAATTAACACAAATACAGACGAATACAATACATATATCTGTCTGAGAGCTTTTTGTATTTCTAAATACTCTGTACAAACCAGATTTTTTTGAGATATAATAATAATACTAATGTAAATAATAATAATAATAATCATAATAATAATCATAATAATAATAATAATATAAATAATAATAATAATAATAATAATGATATAAAATAATAATAATAATAATAATAATAATAAAATAATAATATAAATAATAATAATAATAATCATAATAATATAAATAATAATAATAATAATAATAATAATAATAATGATGATGATGATGATTATGATGATGATGATGATGATAACAACTGCAACTACAACATCAACAAACTTACTTGCAGCGAGTCTGTCTGAGAGAGAAATGTTTTCGTTGTCTGTATTCCTGACAGGCTGTCTGCAGCCATGTTGGTGACGACGTACATCAGCACCAGAGATCTGAAATAACCACGTGGATGACGTACACACGTACACAGATAGACAGACAGACAGACAGACAGACAAATAGACAGATATAGATAGATACATACATACATACATACATATATAATAGTAGATAGATAGACAGACAGACAGATATATATAGATAGATAGATAGATAGATAGATAGATAGATAGATAGATAGATAGATAGATAGATAGATAGATAGACAGACAGATGGATAGATAGATAGATAGAAAGGTAGATACATAGACAGGTAGATAGATAGATTAAATAAATAAACTTAGGTATTAACACCAAAAGAAACGAAAGAAATAATAAATAAAATAAAATAAAATAAAATAAAATAAAATAAAATAAAATACAATGAAATATAAAAGAAAAAAACAAGAACGAAATAAATGTGAAATAAAAATAGATAATAAATTAAGTATACAAAAATAAAAAAAATAAAAAGATTGTATATGTAGATATTATTTTCATTTCTTTTGTACATTGGCATTGACAGAATTGACATAGTATACACTAAATATCCAAATATATCAAATATATACACGTTAGCTTCGAATTATTGTTTGCATCAGTAAGTTATCTATTATAAGCTTGGAAATTAATATTTTATTAGTGTCGTATATTTGTTCGAAATGATTCGCCTGTAAAATATAATCGTGTAATGTTCTCTCTTTTTCTGTTGTAGAGATTTACACTGTGATCAGTAAATCAGTCATTTTATACACTTAGATAAATAATTTATGAGGATTTTAATTGAAGTAAAACGTAAAGTTGTCAGATTTAAAAAAAAAAAAAAAAAAAAAAAAATAATAATAATAATAATAAAAATAAAATATAAAAAAAATAATAATATTTTTTTTTTTTTTTTAAGTCAACAACTATAACAAAAAACAAACAACATATATATAACTTTTCGAAAACTAATTCCTCCGTTGTGATTTGCCATTTAAATAAAAAATTAACCTTCGGACGAAAATACTTATATAACATTACAGTATATATTACCTATACACCTGTTCTATTATTAGATATCTAATTTAGTAACAACAGCGGCAGTACATCTATGTAGTATTATATGTGGGGCTGCTGTTGTTGTTTTGATAATAACATATGAATATACTTACTGGGTAGCCAACAGTTTTCTTCTCGATGATGTAGCTGACGTCACGTCGCGAATATCATAAATCCCCACTCGGTACGACGTAGGGAACTGTTGCTGAACTAAATTCAGGAGCTGAACCCTAAAATAATAATAATAAATAAATATACAGCAATAACAACAACAACAACAACAATAATAATAAAATTCGAATCCTAACCATAACGCAAACACTAACCCTAAACTTAACGGTAATGCTAATCCTAATCCTAACCTTAACCCTAACTCTAGGCGTAAGGTTACTTATGACAGTATGATAAATTTAACGCTTTGTTAAAATAAAATGAATAATATCCTGTTGAGAATCTCTCTTGCAGATCGTGTTATAGACGTCTATTGTTATGTAAGCGATCAGACGTGTATAAGTAAATCATTCTATTCTCAGGTTGAAACGTCTCCTAGGTCGCAGGATCAAATCTCGATACCGCACATTTAACTATTTTCTATGTTAATCTGTGCTTCACTGGTGTTAAAATCTGTGATATGAGTTTTCACTTTAAACGATTGTAAAAGATCCCTCGCTGCTTTTTGGTAAGAGTAACCCGTAGAATGGCCTTGACAGGTTTCTTCTCAGTCATCATATAATATATATAAGATAACTAATTATAATAATTTTTGTATTGTGATAATCGTAGAAACAAATTTTTTTTGATTTATTAATTAATTTATTTATTTAATTCACTATTTATTTATGTTTTGTTGTTGTTGTTTTTTGTTTGTTGTTTATTTATTAAAAAAAATTTGTGACCATTTTTAAAAATATATTTAACATACAAACTTTAATAATAAAATGTCTCTGATTTTTAAAAATTTAAAATCTGTATATATATATATATATATATATCTAAAGTTTTCAAATAATTTCGCCTGTATATACATGTTAATTATATAGACAGTTTTACACAAATATTTAGCATACGAAGGTAGATTATTTGTCAATTCAAATAACAAAACAAATAACTTCTCCATACCTGAATTTAATTCTGAACAAGACATATTAAAGAGTTGAACAAACTCTTCAGAACAAAAATAACAACGTCCTTTCAAACCCTGAAAACTGGACTAAAATATTTTTCTGCCGTCATTTTCTTTTAAAACGCGGACGCTGAGTAAATCATAATTAAAAAATACATATGTAACATGATGATTTCTTTTTTTTTCTTTCTTTTTCTGGTTTTAACGTTATGTCATGCTGATAAAGCCAATATAGATTTTATATTTTATAACAATGCATGTCACAATAGTATATCGTTTTTTTTTTAGTAGGGGATTATAGTCAAGAGTCATGCTGAGAAAACTTAAGATAGATTTCATTTTTCTTATTTTAAAAGTCGACGCAGCACACCAGTGTAAAGATCAGAGACACGGGAAGGATTAACTTACGGGAAAATCCGCTGGATGACACGCGGGAGGTGAACTGAACTTTATTTAGAAAAACGATTTAGTCATCGTTTCCTCTCAGCTGGACACAACCTGTACACACGTATCTGTATATAAGCTCGTCTGTATGTATGTCTGAGTGTATGTGTGTGTGTGCGTGTGTGTGTGTGTGTGTGTGTGTCTGTGTGTGGGTCTGGGTGCGCTAGTTCGTATATGTGTATGTCTGGACATTTGTTTTCATGTCTGAACTGAACGTATTATTCTATAATTTCAAAACTTATATGGGTGTCCATATAACGTTGCTTTCATATAAAAACATAAATATATTATTCTATAATTCAAAAAACACACACACCATATACACACATACATACTCACATATACGTACCTACACATACATATATGCATACGTACGTACATATACACACACACACACACATATACTCACATATACGTACGAACATTCATACATATATGCATACGTACGTACTTACACACACACATATATATATATATATACATATACACATGCTCATTTTCGTTGTTTACTTACTAATAAGTAGATAATACAAATATATAAATCTATACTTCGAATCACACCAGGTTTTACCTGCTTAATTTTTTTTTTTTTAAATTGATACGATTTGTACCTGTGTGTAACTACTAGTACACTGAACGTAAGAAAAATTCTCACCTGTTGAGCTCCAGGTAAGTTTTACTGCCACCAACTTTGAGCACAAAGACCATTTCGCTCGGCACAAAGGTATCAATCCGCAGAATGGCCAAAGAATTCACCGAATTTCCATTAACATCCTTCGCCTCACAGACCACCCACATGACGTACTTCGTGTCACGTCGTAGCTGCTGTGAATCCTTCACCGTTGTGGCTCCCGTGACGTCGTTCACTTCGAACACGGTGTCGCTGTTTTTGGTTATGAAGCGGACACTTCCTGGCTGCACGTTGGTCAGTCCGAACTGAAGTGACGTCAACGTGATGATGAGTGTCCCAGTCGTTGCCGTTGTTGAACATTCTGCTGATATGATCGTAGAACTCCCCGCGCCGCTGTTAGCTGTTTCTGCAACGTCGATGATGTTGACGACAACGTTAGCTTCAGCGGATTTCACCGGCGCGCCGACGTCCTTGACGACCACTTTGAACGTCGTGGACGGAGTTGTTTCGAAGTCTGCAGGGGTTCTTACTTTCAACGTCCCGTCTGCGTCCACGGAAAACAAGGACGCGCCCAAACCTCCTGCAGGCGAAATTTCGAACGACAGCGACCCCGAATCTTTGTCTGAAGCAACCACTCTACCGACACTCACACCCACCGGCGTCATTTCTACGACGTCTACAGTCAGAGACGACGTCTGCAGAACAGGGGGGTTGTCGTTGAGGTCGCTGACGTCAACCTGTACGTGAACAACGGCTTTGACGGATGTCCCGTGATCCTCTTCGACTGTCAGCTGGTAGGTCGAATACTCCTCTCTGTCCAGAGATTTCGTCGTTTGGAGCTGACCGTCTCCGTTTGCCAGTTTCACCATTTTGAAACTGTTTCCAAAGTTCCCAGATGTAATGGTGAACGAAACTGTGTTTGCGCTGCCCTTGATCGTTCCCGCTACCGTGTCACTCTGAGAGTTTTCAACCACCGAGAACGTGTACTCGACCGCGCCTGACGGAAAAGCAGGGTTGAGCATCACATTAACGGTGACCGAAGAAGATTTGCTCGGAATTCCGTTATCGGCCGCTGTGACCACGAGGGTGATGATGTTGCTAGACGGGGTCCAAGCCAGTTTGATCTCTCCAGTGTTGCGGTTGATGAGGAAATATCCGTCAGTGTTACCGTCGGTGATGGAGTAGTTCATTTCGCCGTTGGCCCCCGAGTCGCCGTCGACTGCTGTAACCTTGGTGACGGTAGAGTCGATCGCAGAGTTCCTGTCCAGGTACACGTCGACCGAGGATGACGGGAAGGTCGGCGCGTTGAGGTTTTCGTTTGGTATTACGACAACGACGGTAACGCTGCCCGTCTTCGAAGGGAAACCTTTGTCCGCCACTTTGATGTCCAGATCGAACTTTGTCGTCTGCGTTTTGTCCACAGCTTTAATCAGGGTCAGGGCTCCCGAGATCAGAGTGAAGTAGTTGCTAGGGTCGCCTGTTGCTATGGTGTAAATCAGCTCTGCGTTAATTCCTTCATCTTTGTCAGAGCACTGCAGGTGAACGAGAGGATCGCCCGTCGTGTAGCTGTTGGAAACAATCACCGCAGGCTCGTACTTACACGTGGGTGCGTTGTCGTTGACGTCGCCCACGTCGATGTGCACGGTGATGGACGAAGACTTGGGAGACGTCGGGGACTGGTCTGTCGCAACGATGACAACGTCCCACGACGATGTGGTTTCTCTGTCCAGCGCGTCCCAGACTGTGAACTTTCCCGAAGCATCTTCGATCGTGAACGGAGACGACGACGGCGAGCCGATGCTGAAGTGGATGACGCCGTCGGGTCCGCTGTCGCCGTCCTGAGCCGCAATCTGGAACAGAACAGAACCTGAAAGAAAAACAAAAAACCAATGGAATGTTTTCGTGAAAAATTAACAAGCGGATTTGCTCCTAAAAGACACACAAAAACAAAATGAATATATATATATATATATATATATATATATATATATATATATAAGAGAGAAAGCGTAGAAATCTTTAAATCTGCTACAACCGGGCTACAGTAACCAACAAGAAGATTTAACCCCTGTATACCAAAGAGAACAACAGTAAAACGACCTCTGCTACCTGGAGAGACATCTTCAGGCACGGTCTGAGACGGGAGTGGGGTGATAGTGGGCGAGAATTCGTTCACCGGGGTCACTGTCACACGTAAATACGCCGTCGACGTCAAACTCGGCGTCCCTTTGTCCGCGGCGGTGATGATGGTGCTGTAGGCCAGGACGTCCTTGTTGTTGATGCTCTGCGCCAGGGTCACCCGCCCGGTGGAGTCAATGGAGAAGGTTGTTCCTGGATCAAGAAGAGAAAAAAAGAGAAAAAGAAGATGATTAAGAAAATAATTGAGTTTTAACAGAAAGAATGTGGCTTAGTTGATAAGAGATGCGAGTCACTTAAATGAGTAGAAAATGAACAGGAAACAATATTGAAGGTATCAGAAAAGCAGTTACAGCGGTTGAAATAACAGCAACAACAACAACGCTACCACCCCAACATCAATAGTGTTAATAATAATAATAATAATAATAATAACAGGAATGTTGTTGTTATTAGTAGTATTTTCATCATCATTATTACCATTATCTTATCATCATCATCGTCTTTATTATTATCATTATTGTTGTTGTGTTTTTATTATTATTATTAAGAAGAAGACGAGGAAGAAGAAAAACAATCAGATGATGATGATAACGATGATGACCATGATGTTTGTTGTGATAACAACGATGATGACAATTACGTGTATTTATTTTTGGTGCAAAGAAATGCATCAGTCTTGAAAGGTTTACTAATCTAACAAACCTGAAATACTATAGTCGAAATCCCCGGCCACGCCTGCATCCGGGTCTTGTGCCGATACCTGAGCAACCGAGGTCCCTGTAGCAGACGTCTCACTGATGGTGACGGCGTAGATCATCTGTAATATCAGCGATCACAGAGTTGTTAATGTTACTCAAGGAAAAATGTTTATATACCTTTTCTCTAATATCTGTGTTCAGCTGACCAACAGGTTCGTAGATATGAACGTAAATATTTTGATAAATGCATACATATAATACAAATACTCACTCGATATTTTAAAATAATAATAATGATAATAGTAATAATAATAATGATAATAGTAATGATAATAGTAATAATAATGATAATAGTAATAATAATAATGATAATAGTAATGACAATAGTAATAATGATGATAATAGTAATAATAATAATAAAAACCAATAATAAAAAGAATCTCTTTTATGATGCATCATTATTTTATTATTAGTTTTCAAATGACATCCTCTCTCTCTCTCTCTCTCTCTCTCTCTCTCTCTCTCTCTCTCTCTCTCTCTCTCTCTCTCTCTCCAAATAAATATGTATCTCTCTCTCTCTCTCTCTCTCTCTCTCTCTCTCTCTCTCTCTCTCTCTCTCTCTCTCTCTCTCTCTCTCTCTCTCTCTCTCTCTCTCTCTCTCTCTCTCTCTCTCTCTCTCTCTCTCTCTCTTATCCAAATAGTATCTCTCTCTCTCTCTCTCTCTCTCTCTCTCTCTCTCTCTCTCTCTCTCTCTCTCTCTCTCTCTCTCTCTCTCTCTTATCCAAATAGTATTACGTTTTAAAAAATTTACATTAAAACATCAGCAACACTTAATACGTGGACCTAAGCCAAGAATGTTTGATTTCAAATGAGAATTTCGATGTGTTAGCGATTTTGCTTTCACCCAGACGTACTTGCGAGAAAACTGGGGCCACGTCGTTGACGTCACTGATGGTGACGGTGACATGACAGGTGACTCTGTCGTTGTATTTGTCGCTGGAATACGCATAGATGTCGAAGTCCACTGTTGAGTGTAATTCTCGGTCCAGCTTTGCTATTACTGTTATAGCGCCTGGAACGTAATCACAAAAAAGTGAAAATTTAATTTGTTCTGTTACAGACATAAATAAATTTAAGAAAAAAAAAAAAAAAACTTCTAAAACGGAAAATCGTATTAACTACAAACTTAATGATTTTATTTCAACATAAAATTCAGAATTTAAATTAAAACGTAACGTAAAAAACGGTGAAAAACAAGCAAAACAAAATACAATATATTAAAAAAAGAAAATGGATTACCCAATTAAGTAATGAAAAGTAAATAAAATATATGAGATGCAGTGTTGTAAGATAAGAGAGTGCAGTATATAAATCTGCCACTGACGTCATAGTTCAATTATTATTCGAAAAGAAACCCTGTGATTTGGTTTTTCTTCTTTAAAGTAATATCACTGCTGTAAGAATGACTAATATAAATAGGGCACAATTTGATTTGATTTTAATTTTTTCAGGAGTACAGCAATAGGAGGACTGCCGCCACTATTCTGACTGTTGGAGGACTGCCAATCTTTGCATGTGTCCCATCCCATAGGAGGGCTGACACTTTTTCGTCTGCGGTGGCTACAGTAGTAGTAGCAGCAGCATTAGTAGTAATAGTTGTAGTAGTAGTAGTAATAGTAGTAGTAGTAGTAATTGTTGCAGTACTAATAGCAATAATAGTAAAACTAAAAGCAATAAAACTATAGTGGTAATTGTAATAGTAGTAGTAACAGTAGTAGTAGTAATAGTAATAGTGAAAATATTAGTAGCAGTAGTAATACTAGTAGTAGTGCTAATTGTAATAGTTATAGTGGTAGTTGTAGTAGTACTAAGAGTAGTAGTAGTAATAGTAATAGTAGTAGTGGAAATAGTAATAATAGTAGTAGTAGTAAAAGCAGTAATAATAGTAATAGTAGTAGTAGTAGTAACAATAGCAGTAGTATCAGCCTTGGTAATAGTAATAGTTGTATAGTAGTAGTAGTAGTAGTAGTAGTAGTAGTAGTAATAATAATATTAAAATAAATAATAATAGTAATAGTATTAGTAGTAGTAACAGTAGTAGTGTATTAGCAATAATAATAATAGTAGTAGTAGTATAGCTAGTAAATGTTCTAGTAGCAATATGAGTACAAGTAGCAGTGGTGTTGTAACAGTAGTAGTATTGGTGATGATGCTGGTGCTGAAAGTAGTAACAGTAATAGTAATAGTCACAGTGATGTCGTAGAAGAAATAATCATTGTAGTAGTAGGAGGAGGAGGAGCAGTAGTAGTAGTAGTAGCGGTAGAAGTAGTAGTAGTAGTAGTAGCAGTAGAAGTAGTAGTAGTAGTAGCGGTAGAAGTAGTAGTAGTAGTAGTAGTAGTGGTAGCAGTAGTAGTAGTTTACCTGTTCTCGAGTCAATATCGAACCAGTTAGGGACTGGGGCTGTTTCTATCCCGTACGTGACAGCTTTGAAGTCGTTCGTCAGATCATCATCTCTTGTTTTTACCTCTACCACTGTGGTGCCAATATCAGCAGACTCGGCAACAGCTAAAACATACAGAAAAATGAGCGAGTCATAGTATGTGTGTGTGTGTGTGTCTGTGTATGTGTGTGTGTTTGTGTGTGTGTATGTGCATGTGTGTATGTGTGTGTGTCTCTGTGTGTGTGTGTGTGTGTGTGCATGTGTGTATGTGTGTGTGTGTCTGTGTGTATGTGTGTCTCCTTGCTCATTTCTTTTCGTCTAAAATTTCTGTTTTCGATTTATTTATTTTTATTTTATTTTATTTTTTTTTTTTAATTAATTATTATTAATTTGTTTTCTTCTATTTTCCGATTTATCATTCGTTTCAATCTTTTTTTTTTTTTTTTTCTTCCTTTTCATATATCTAAATTTGTCTATTTCTGTTATTTCATTTTTTTTTTTTTTTTTTTGTTTATTGAGATTTTCTAAATTCCTTACATATCAACAACGGGTTAGAAGTCGTCCACACGGGGGGGATGTCATCAACGTCGCTGACGAACACTATAACGCTTGCAGTTTTCCACAGCACGGGTACACCCTTGTCTGATATGTTCACCAGCAACGTGTACGTCTGTGGCTCCGTGTCGACGTCTACAGTCTTTATCAGAGCCACTTTGTCCGTTCCAGAAACAACATCCAGAACGGTTGTGTCTCCTGAAAAAAAAAAAATTATAGTAGTAGTAGTAGTATTGTAGTAGTAATATGTGTAGTAGTAATGGCAGTAGTAGTAGTAGTAGTAGTAGTAGTAGTAGTAGTAGTAGTAGAATCAGTAGTAGTAATAGCTCTGTAGTAGTGATGATAGTAATAATAGTAGTAGTAGTTGTTGTTGTAGTAGTATCGTATTAGCAAAGGTGTTTTTGATGATGATGGTTAATAACGACAGCAACGACAAAAACAATAATATTACCTACAATATTAACATAGACTAAGAGACTGAGAGAGACGGACAAACAGACAGAGACAAAAATATGTGTGTATGATACATACATATATACATGCATACATACATACGTACGTACATATATATATATATATATATATATATATAGAGAGAGAGAGAGAGAGAGAGAGAGAGAGAGAGAGAGAGAGAGAGAGAGAGAGAGACAGACAGACAGACAGAGAGAGACAGACAGACAGACAGACAGACAGACAGACAGACAGAGAGACAGACAGACAGACAGACAGAGACAGACAGACAGAGACAGAGACAGAGACAGAGAGAGAGAGAGAGAGAGAGAGAGAGAGAGAGAGAGAGAGAGAGAGAGAGAGAGAGAGAGAGAGAGAGAGAGAGAGAGATTTACAGCACGTACCACCATAAGCTGTGTAAACTATCTGTCCTCCACTTCCGGTGTCCTTGTCGATACACGGGATTGAGGCCACGACAGTTCCAGCAACAGTGGTTTCCGGTACAGAGGCAACTTTCATATATTTACCACACCACTGAAAAAACATTATTATTATTATTATTATTATTATTATTATTAGTAGTAGTAGTAGTAGTAGTAGTAGTAGTAGTAGTAGGTATAGTAGTAGTAGTTGTAGTGGCAGTTATAGTGATAGAAGTAGTAGTAGTAGCAGCAGCAGTAGTAATAGTACTATATTTTCATTATTGTATTCGTTATTGTTGTAGTTGTTCTTGTTGTGGTTGTGTTAGTGATGATGGTGGCGGTGGCTGTAATGATGTCGATACAGTGATGTAGTAGTGGTTATGACAAAATGCAGTGAAAGAAATAAAATCTTTAAACATTGTCGTAAACTATTTTACCATTCGTACGACTTACAAATTATTGACAGTACTTTTGCGGTTCTTACCGGTGGTCTGTCATTGGCGTCTTTCACGTTTATTTCTATAACGGATGTTGTAAGTTTGGGCCATTCTGGATCAAGATCTTGAACCGCCAGTGTCAGCGTGTACGTCTTTGTCCACTCGTAGTTTAGCGGTTTCTGGAGATACAGGTCACACGTCTGACTGTCGATGGCAAATTTTTGTGCTGAGTTTCCATCTGGAAATAAAATCATAGACAATCGTGATCAGTTTCCATCTAGATATATATGATATATTTAGCAGCAAGTGACCTATATAAGATTGATTTAACAGCAAGACCTTTACAGGTTTTTTTTTTTTTTTTTTTTTTTTTTTTTTTAACAAGTGACCCTATACAAGATTTATTTAACAGCAAGTGACCTATACACGATTTTATTTAACAGCAAGTGACCTATACAAGATACACTCAGAAAGAAAGTTACCGATTATCTCCACTCTGGCGATGCCACCAAGTCCTCCCGAATCGTCCCACTTGAAGTCGGCGTCGTAGATGGTGCATCCTGCAACGATGGTGCCGACCGGAGTGGTCTCCAGGACGTCGACCTTCGGAGGCAAATTCTTCAGCCTCGGAGCGTTGTCGTTCACAGACATGATCGACACGGCTATGTTCACTGTCGTCGTCATGGCTGGCGTGCCGAGGTCTCTCGCTTCCACGGTGACCTGCAAGTGAAACGTAGCATCTGGGCGTGTGTGCGTGCACTCTGACATGTCCAAAGCGAATAAAGCTGCTGATGCCATATTTGTTTTGTTTTGTTTTTTGTCAAAAATATAAAGCTGTATTAAAACGGAATGCACGAATAGGTTTGTTTGTTTTAATTTGTATTCAAGTTTTGACCACGATACGGGTTTTTATAGTCAGACGAAAATCAGAGAGGTGTTGATTTTTTATTTTTTATTTTTTATTTTTTTGTTATTGTTGTTGTTCTTTCTTTTAATTATTTTGAATGTAAAAGTAAACACTTCAATGAAAGAAACGTTCATAATATATACATACATACACACACATACGTACACAGATACAGGAACATACATACATATATAAACATACATATACATACATTCATATGCGCGTGTGTGTGTGTATATATATATATATATGTTTTATTATTATTAATTATAATTACCTTAAATTTAGAAGAAAAAAAAAAACACCTACCGCGTAAAAATTAACAAAATCTGCATTAAATTTCTTTTTATTCTTCAGTTTTCCACTGTTCTTGTTGAAGTAGAATCTGTTTGTGTTTCCCTTCGTCATGTAGTATTCAATAGTCCCAGCATCGCCCGTGTCGACGTCGGTACACTTCACAATAGTCACTATCGACCACGCCGGCAACGTCTCCAAAACAGTCACATTGATGAAGTTGCTTTCACACTGTGGCGCGTTATACGTCTGAGCATCTGTGAATAATAATAATAATAAGAAGAAGAAGAAGAAGAAGAAGAAGAAGAAGAAGAAGAAGAAGAAGAAGATGATGATGATGATGATGTGTAGAAGAAACTGAAGTTAGAAGGAGAAGGAGGACAGAAGTAAGAACACATAATAATAATAATAATAATAATAATAATAATAATAATAATAATAGTAGAATTAATGACAATAGCAATAATATTAACAGTAATAATAATAATGATAATGATAATAATGTTAAGAACAACAATACCAGCACAACAACAATCATAATAATAATAACATTAATGATGATGATGATAATAACAACAGCAACGGCAACAATCACAACAACAACAACAACAATAAAACATACTTTCATTAAAATAATCCAAAATTCCCTTTCGAGTAAGACTGAATATAATTATATCTGAATAATGTTATTTTCTGCGTGTTTTTGTTTTGTTTATCTAATCTATTACTATTGATACTGGTGTCTTCCTGACAGCGGTGACTGCAGTATTACAACTACGACTACTAATTCAGCGACTAGTTTTACTTTATCCGCTTCTGTAAACAATATCGTCAACATTTACATTGTCGTTGCTGTTAACGACAGATGTCATCCTTTGGATTATGTGTTTCATTCTAAATAAATCATTATTATTATTATTATGTTTGTTTGTTTTTATTTTTTGGGGGTTTTTTTTTGGGGGGGGTTTTGGGTTTTTTTTCCTGACAATTTGATTTATTTTCCTGATCTCAATATGTTTTTGTTTGTTTTATTTTTTCTTTGTTTTTATACAAAATGTATAGTCATGCTCTAATATGTCCTACGTTTTTGCGATCAATTCTGACGTTGCATAATGCAATCATTCCTCACAAAATACCTCAACAAATTTAGTTTTCTTCTTAAATACCCTTATGTATATATGCAGTTGTGTATGTATGTACGTGTGTGTATGCGTGTGTATAAATGATCAGTATGTTATTTTTAGTAACTTAAGAAAAAAACTAAAGAGATTTAAGAATATATATCTTTAAAAAAACAAAAAAATGAATGTAATGTTAGATGGGTGAGTCAGAATTAGGAAAGAAAATACTTTTAAATTATTTATGTTTTCACTGAGTCAGCCCCACTAACTATCTCGCGATCAATTAAAAAATTCAAGCAAATCCTGGACATTCACCCATCCATATATATATTTTTT